>QOCX01001691.1:8538-29811 GCA_005959815.1 Sarcophaga bullata | reverse complement strand
CTTAAGAGGCTTACCACCTCCCCCTCCCCATCCTCCCCGAATAATCGATTTAGATGCCCCCGTATGTGTGCTATGAGCGTGTGCTAGACAATTAGCGTGAGGGTCGTGGGTCTGTTACACTACACCGAGCATATGATCTAAGTTACTCAGCTAATAAAGAACTTTGTAATTTTTGTCGATATTTCGAAAACAAATAATTAATTACATTATTGGGTTTAACGATTTTCAACGGCGAGCGTGTTTGTGACACTTTTAATATAATGATTTTTGTCGATATTAATAATCACTGAATTCAGCAATTCAGCATCGCTGTGTACCTTGTTTTATTAAGTTTGAAAGTCGCCGTAGTCTAGTAGGTAGTGTGTTGGCTTATTAGACGAAAGGCCAGGATTCGAAGGTCAGATATTAAAAACGAATTTAAAATTATTCTCAAAATCTGTCTCGGAGTCACCTTAACCCTGAGTCCGCCACTCATGTATAAAATTAACAACACAACATAGTGGTGTGAGAACTGAACGTAATCCTGACTGAAGGGCTTAATGGAGGCAATTATGTTAGTATATATTAAGTTTGCCAAATTTTATAAATTGTAATTTTCTTTGTTTACGAGTACACTGTGCATTATTACTGTTGTTGTTTGTATTACTTACTCTGATCTTTTATTATTATCTTTGCCTTATATTCAATTGAGAACATAACCAATTTGTATTGGGACTGTTTAGTTAAGGTATTTCAGAGGACAATCCATGCAAGGCGAAGCCATACAGTGCAGTCGTGTGTGCATTTCGCTTATATCGATAGTATTCGCTTGTCGAATGGCTTGATATGTTGTTCGTATTTCAACTATATATATCGCCTCATAGTAGAGCCCGCGAAAATATTCTTATTAAAAGAATTTTACATACTTTTATACATGCTTTTAATGGTATGCTTTTTATTTCGTTTGTAAGTCACAAAGCTTCCATTGGGCATTCGTATCGGTATAAATAGTTTTTAGACATTGCTCAACATGGCTTCACACCAAATGTTCATGGGAATGCAATTGTTGTCACACTAAAGCAGGTGCATATGGGTGTGTACCTTAACCATAGGCAACCCTGTGAATTTAACACGTCTCGGTATTGATATTTTCTGATAGGGTTGAATTTAAGCTATATTAAGTTATTATGCTCGGTATTGATCCTTAAGGGGGTTGTGCCCTTGAAGTGTTCCTTTCTATTGGGTATATTTTTCGCAGCCAATTCCCCATTTTCTTTCGTCTATATTCTTGATTAACCTTGGTAAATTTCATTTGCGTTCTGCGAAATTTTTGTAGAGTTGTACTGAAACACTAGTTTTGGTAGGACGGATCAGTGTTGTACGTATTACACAACTTTAATTTCTTTTCTTCTTTCCATGCTGTGATCCAATACCATTGAAGTATAATCAGATCAATTCGTCCATATTCTTTATTGCTACTCTTGAATTTTCGTTTTAACTGAAGTTTTATAAAAATATTATAAAAGTCTTAGTAATCAATGTGTATATTGGCTATGAAACGGTCAGGTCGAAACGGTATGTTGTTTTTAACCCTTATATTAATTTTTTAACCTTATTTAAAATTAAAATTCTCAATCATTAATTTTTAAGGTGAAATTTCTAGTATGTCAAAATTCTTCTTTTGTAATATAGGTCCATATTGTACATACTTTAGTTAATTCTGTTTAAAGTCATTTTCCCAATTTTAGGCCTTACTTAATTTAAATAAAAGTCACGGTCAAAACTTTACGTTTATCAGTGAAGTATAAAAGACTAAATAAGTATGTATGACGGGTTACAAACGTTGTGTTTCTTTAATTTAATATAAATATTTCAAGATATCAACTTAATAACGTTAAAAATATTTGTTACTAAAAAACTATAAATCGTTAAAAATATTTTTATCAAATAATAGTTTTTCAATTAAAGGTTATTGGTGCGCTGAATCCAAATCTAAAATAAAGCAGTGTTTTTGCACTATTAGGTTAGGATATATCGAAAACCAAGGGTTAATTGGTAATTTGAAAGCCGCATTCGAATTGAGTGTAATTTGGTTTTTAAAATTTTCCAGTACTTGCTATATTTTACTAAAAATTTTCGTTTGGAATAATAATTATTGCATCTGATAGATGATTAAAATTTAATTAATTATAATCACCTGAATACCATTAAATTTATGCTTAAATGGAAATATCCCACTTGCACAAAACATAAATGTAGGCGAAATGTTACTGAAATGTTATAGTTATTTAAATATCCAAAAATCAAAGCAATAATTATGTACATGTCATATTCAGGTGACATACATATTTTAAAATTTTCATTTTTGAATTTCACTTTAAATACAACGCATTATTGTAGCGAAAAATTTGAAAAAATGTCGTTTCTAAAGATGTTCTTTAATTGTCTCAAAACTGGAGCTGGTAAGATAATGGGGAATGAAAGTTTTTCATACATTGATAGTTATTTATTTTAAGTTAAACAACATGAGGTAAATAAAGTATTGTGGAAGAATTCGTATCAGTTGTATCATAAAAATACACGACTTTGCAAGAAAGAAGAAAAAGGTATTTTTTTGTATTTTATTATGCCCACAAATTTATTTATTTAATTACATTTTTGTTTTTTGTCCATAAGATGACTGTAAGCCAGATCTTCCAATATGTGATGATAACATTGAAAAACCTGCAAAAATAACAGCAAAATGTGAAACTTCTACTCCTGTGAAAACTAGTACTCCCTCTACCCCTTCCAAAACTGCTACTGCTACTACGACGCCTAGCAAAACTTCTGGCACTACAGATAAAAAAACTACTGCGACACCTCCGCTAAAGTCGATTGATACATCTTTAAAGACTGGTACTATATATGCCGTTATTGGTCCAGTCGTTGATGTAATTTTTCCGGATGAAAATATACCGGCGATAATGAATGCAATGGAGGTTACCGATTACAAGGCTGGTCCACGTTTAGTTTTAGAGGTTATGCCGTTTTAACTTTTTGTGAAATTCTGATATTTTAGAAAGTTGATTTATTGCCTTATTACAGGTATTTCATCATTTGAGCAATAATATTGTACGTTCCGTAGCTATGGACAGTACTGAGGGATTGCGTAGGGGCCAAAAAGTTATTGACATGGGACACCCTATACAGATACCGGTGGGACGAGCAACTCTTGGACGAATTATTAATGTTATTGGCGAACCAATTGATGAACGTGGGCCAGTAAACACTGAATTTTATTCATTTATACATGCCGAGGCGCCTGAGATGACAGATCTCAATGTTAAGCCAGTGATGCTTGAAACTGGTATCAAGGTTTATTTACACATTTACAAAAAGTACTTATGTAATAAATGTAAATGTTTTAGGTGATTGATTTATTAGCACCTTACGTAAAGGGAGGAAAAATTGGGCTGTTTGGAGGAGCAGGAGTTGGTAAAACTGTATTAATAATGGAATTAATAAATAATATTGCTAAAGCTCATGGCGGCTACTCGGTATTTGTCGGAGCGGGAGAACGTACTCGAGAAGGCAATGATCTATATAATGAAATGATTGAGTCTAAAGTTATTTCCTTGAACGATGATACGTCTAAAGTTACATTAGTATATGGTCAAATGAATGAACCTCCAGGAGCAAGATCACGAGTTGTTCTAACCGGCCTTACTATTGCCGAATACTTTAGGGATATTGAAGGTCAAGATGTTCTTTTATTCATAGATAATATTTTTCGTTTCACCCAGGCTGGATCAGAAGTATCCGCATTGTTGGGCCGAATACCATCGGCTGTTGGTTATCAACCGACTTTGGGTACAGACATGGGTAAGTTTAAAAAAATATTAGAATTTTTTAATTTGAGTACTAATGTAAAAACTCAAAAAAAGGTACGATGCAAGAAAGAATTACAAGTACTAAGAACGGCTCGATTACCTCAGTGCAGGCAGTTTACGTCCCAGCAGATGATTTAACAGATCCAGCACCAGCTGCCACATTTTCTCATTTGGACGCTACAACTGTTTTATCTAGACCAATTGCGGAATTAGGTATTTATCCGGCTGTAGATCCGTTAGATTCATCTTCACGTATAATGGATCCAGCGGTTGTTGGTGAAGATCATTACACTGTTGCTCGATCGGTGCAAAAAACATTGCAGAACTATAAGTCCTTACAGGTTTGTGTCTTCTAAAAAAATTTTTAATAACTTTCTATCTTTCATATTTAGGATATTATAGCCATATTGGGTATGGATGAACTCTCCGAAGAAGATAAGTTAACGGTAGCACGAGCACGAAAAATGCAACGTTTTCTATCTCAACCATTTCAAGTTGCCGAAGTTTTTACAGGCCATCCTGGCAAGATGGTACCAGTTGAAAGAACTGTGGATGGCTTTAAGAGGCTATTGAATGGAGATATGGACGACGTGCCAGAAGTCGCCTTTTACATGGTAGGCGATATTGATGAAGCAATTGTTAAGGCTAAGGATTTAGCCACAAAAATGAAAGTTTAATCTAATGCCTTTTTCTGTCCCCGAAGTTTTGTTCAGGTTTGTCGAACACCAAATGTGTTTATGTGATCTGTTTAAGTTAGTTTTGATTACAAAATATTACAAAATAGAAA
This sequence comes from Sarcophaga bullata, assembly GCA_005959815.1. Classification (NCBI taxonomy): domain Eukaryota; kingdom Metazoa; phylum Arthropoda; class Insecta; order Diptera; family Sarcophagidae; genus Sarcophaga; species Sarcophaga bullata. The sequence goes on along the minus strand of QOCX01001691.1, from coordinate 25,173 downwards.
ATAAATTATTTTACAGTGGAGTCACAATTTTAATGACTCTCTTGTATAGCAAAAAAAAAATCATTTTAAATGATAAATAGATGAGAAGAATTATGTTAGCAATTATACATTAGTAAAAATGATAATTTTTGTACTTTTAGCCAATGAAATAATTTTTAGATTATATTTTCAATTTATTTGTTGAAATTAATTATTGACATGTTTCAATTGTTTCGAAAATATAAAAAGCTATAATATAAAAAGCTTTAAACAGGTTTGAGTCTTGAATATTTCGAATAATTTTATTTCTAACACCAATTCGTTTCAAGGTTAAACAAGAAAAATAAACTAATTTTTATATAGCCATATCTGTTAAATTACGAAGAATCGTAATGATTATATAATTCTATGAACAATTTTTTCGAATTACTAATTGATTACGATTACAAAATAATCAAAAAATAATCAGGATTACTGACGATTATACAAAATAATTAAAAAGAATCGAAAGTAATCCAAAAGTAATCAAATTATTTTCAATGATTATTTTGATTATTCTTTTTGAATATTTTTCTTTGTAGAACACATGAATTTTCAATTATTGAAAATAATGAAAAAGATTCATTGAAAACAATTTGATTACTTTTGGATTACTTTCGATTCTTTTTAATTATTTTGTATAATCGTCAGTAATCCTGATTATTTTTTTTTTTTTTTGATTATTTTGTAATTAATACTTAATTATTAACTATTCTAACCAAAATAATCGTAATTGTAATCATTATTTCTCCATTCAAAAAAAGTAATCAAATTACTAATCATTACGATTACTAATCATTACTTAACAGGTAGGTATAAAATGGGAATAAAAATTGTTTACTTTATTATTAATTATTGTTACTGTATTTTAACCGATTGGCAATGCACATTGCGATTTTCTACCTTGTCTAACATTTTCTGATGTAATTAATTACATAATTAGTCATTACAATGCTTTAGTCAGGTTTACTACCTAGCTTCACATAACACTAATGTTGTGTGTATTTTTATCAGTGTACGGAGAGACCTACAGCTTAACATTGACGAAGACGTCTTCATTTTTATTCCATAAAAGAAATTAAAGTAATTAAAAAATATTATTTAGTTTTTTTAACAATACTTCCGTTTTAAATTCGGTTAAGCGACCATGCAAGTGTCTGTACCTTGTCGGTAACAATACCACAATACAATTTTTGAAAAGAAGAAAACCACAAAGTGACCGCTTCGGCCTTTTCTGAGATTAAATCGTCCACGATTGCTCGTTCTTTATTTTGCCATAGTCCTGGTAGATCTAACGTTTTCAACGTACTGCTTCAAGATGTCGTGTTTCGCTTTAAAGTGTTTTTCCCACTTTTCGCGCACTTATTGTATATTGTAAACCGCAATATTTCGTTTATTAGTTATTAGCAACTATTCCACACAGACGTTGCTGCTATTAGATAGTTTTAGTTAGTTTCGCCTCCCAAAGCTAAGTATTTATTCGTTATTACAACCTACTGATCAAAAAAAATGCACGTTTTTAAAAATATGGCAGTGACAGAATTTCCAGGACTCGATCAATATATAATAGCCTCTCTTTTACGATTTTACTTGGAAGAACCACGTCGCTCAAATATGCAAATATTTCGTCTTTGCCCATTTTCGCAACGTGTTTTTCCATAGAAGATTGAAAAACGGCTGGTTCATTAACGAGTTCGAACGGCGTACGATTAAACTGAAAATGTTTATTGCATTTTAATGTAAAAAATGCGCAAATCTGAGATGGTATAATACTTGTTGTCGTCTAACTGAGCAATCATGATATGGCATCTTTATTGTAATCGATTTAAGCTAATGGCAATCAATACACATGCGATGCTCGCTATTGATTTTGGCAACTAAAACCTTTGGAGAACATAAGACGATTCTGATGGACGTATTAGTTCGTATTGTAGTAGTTATATCGCTCAATATTGTACGTTTGGCGAATGCAACCCAGTATGTTTTCAATTAAATCAGTTAGTCTGACTTAAGACGGATTTCTAATTATACCATATTACACTTGTCCAGCTCAGATCTGTTGCCAGTGAAACTTTTATAACGTTTTAGTAGTATATTCTTAATGTGTCACTTCACACTGTGATAATTTTGGAGAGTATTTTACACTATTTGCCTTTTCAACCCTGCATAATATCCTTTTGCAACCTCTATAAAAAGTCTTTTACCTTTTCCATATATTACATATACCACAATCAAACAAAACATTTTCGCTTATAAAATCAGTTTTTTTAATTTCTACAGTAAATCAATCATAACACTATTTTCAGATGCACTTATTTTTCATGTACGTACATACTGTCCTACAGTGAAACCATCTGTGTGCAATTCTAACCTTTTATACTATTTTCGTCTTTAACATCGGCGACTTTTTTTGTAATTCAATGGATATGTTTCACAACCGGAAAAATCTTTTTTGGTTTCAATTGCGATATATAATTATGTCTTTCCATAGGTCATCGAATGTTGATATTTACCGCTTTAGGTCGGAATCGTTTACTTCGACGTTTAGTGTTTGAAATTCCTATATGTACATCGACAACGTCAGCTGTTACTGGAAAATCTCTAAGAACTTTAATACAAAAATCAGCCCGTGTAACAATAATTTCGATTAGGGAGGATTAAGAATGAGAACAGGTCGTATTTATGTTCATGTTTGACAGTATAATAATGAGGAAATGTTATTTAATTTTGGGACAAATACATATTTTTAGAGGTATATGGATCTGAATAGACGGGTTATAGGGTGAGGGTTAGTGTTAGGGTAAGAGGGGGTAGGGTGTATATATGGAAGGAGGCACAAACCTTTTGATATATATGTATCTGTCTATATGTAAGTGGTAAACTTTATTTTAAATGGAATTTTATTTGTTTATTTGAAAAACCGTTATAAAAAATGTATTTTATTTATGTTTGTTTCACAATATATGTTTTGTTCAATAATAATTTGTATGTTTCACAATGTTTATTTTGCAATGTTTATGTTTAATTATTTTATGTTTATTTTATAACTTATTTATTGAAGGTGTCGATCAATATGTGTATGTGTGTATATTGTGAATGTTGGTGTATATGTTGATGTATGTGTTGCTGATGTTATTGCCTTGTGTTTGTTGGGGATATTGGAAGGCAGGGTTATAGATGTATGAATTTGTTCACTCGTGTGAACATCCTCCCGGGCCGGCAACCTGTGAATAAAAACAAATTGTTTTTAATTGCTCCAAAAATGTGTATGGGTATTGGTTATTTCACTATGGATATTAGAGTCTTCCCATGGGTACAGATTTTCAATTCAGACCTGGAGATCAACCATAACTTCTTGTCAGGTGGAATCTGAAATGAGTCTTTGGGTCAATATTAATAATTGTGGAAGTTTTGAGTACAAATTCAGGGTTTTAAAGGGTATTCGGGTGAGTAATGGGTGTGTAACGAGGCTAAAATATGAAGGATTATTTGTAGGCAGTTAATTATTGTGTGGGTAGGACTACGACCTTGGTTATGGGCCGAGTCAATGTACCGGTGGATGTCCGTAATTCGACTACTCTAGGCAGTCCATCGCAACCTGGATATGTTTTTGTTACTCGTCCGAGTAGCCATTCATTCGAGGGTATGTTGTCTTGTTTAATGACGACAACGTCATCGACTTCCACAGGACGTTCAGGGTTTCTCCGTTTGTAACGTTTATGGAGCTCCTTCAAATATTCATCCTTCCATCTTTTGCAAAACTGATAGTGTTGAATTTTCAACTTTTGCCATCGCTTTGCTAGGGTAATACTCTCGTTACTAAAATCTGGTTCAGCGGGTGATAATAACGGTGAGCCAATTAAGAAATGACCTGGGGTTAACGGGTTAAGATCTTGAGGGTCTTCACTTGACGGGCTTAAGGGTCTTGAGTTGGTCTTGGCATCCTTCTATTCTAGCCAATATGGTTGTTATTTCCACTCCAGCTTCCCATAAGCCTCCCATATGTGGAGCTCCGGGTGGGATAAAATGCAACGTCAAGTCTTGGTAGCTGTGGGTTGATGTAACCAATCCCTTCAGTTGTTTGAGGAATTCCTGTCGCTGTTTTTTAATTAGTTGGCTAGCTCCAACGAAGTTAGTTCCATTATCGGAATACACAGCGACAGGGCATCCCCGCCTCGAAAAGAATCGGGCAAAAGCTGCCATAAATGCTTGGGTAAAAAGGTCAGATGTAGGTTCTAAGTGAACAGCTTTGGTAGAAAAGCAAATAAATACGCATACATAACCTTTGGTTATCCGACATGTTCTACCAAGGTAGGATTTGATGTCGAATAGTCCGGCAAAATCAACTCCAACAGTATGAAATGGTCTGCTAATTTGGCTACGTTCTGGGGGTAATGCAGCCATAAATTGGGTAGTTTGGCGATTCCAATAACTCGAACGAATTATTCGTAACATAAGGTGATTACCGCCGTGTAGGGTTATAAGGTGAACGTGTTGGGTTAATAATTTAGCAAAGGCACTTAAGTAGGGTAATAAAATAGGCTGTCGTTCATCGTATGACAGGCTGTTGGAATTTGCCAATCTGCCATTTGTGCGCATGATATTCTTTGTATCTACGAAGGGTGTGAGGGTAAGTAAGTTGCTTTTCTTGGGTAAAGGGTTCGATCTTTTCAGACACGAATATTCTTCATTGAAATATTGTGTCTGACAAAGAATTATTAGTCTATCATGGGTTGTTCTGATTTCATGCGCATCAAGTTCAATTCTCGGGTGGGTTAATAATCTATTGAGTCTTTCGTCAATAGATTGTGGATTTTTTCGATCCAGAACTATGCTGCCATTTCGAATTCAATTTATTCGAGTAACTGACGCGCGATCTCAAAATCGATAGACATATGACAATATTCTAAGAGCTTTGGACCATTTAGAAAATCTTTCCAAAATGCCCTAGGTAGGGTGGGTAAAGTTCATAGATGTTTTTGGGTAAATGTGTTGTTGGCCACTTTGTTGGATCTTCCTTCAACCAAGTTGGTCCATTCCACCGTAGCCTGCCGTCCTTTAGTTCGTCTGCGTTGCAACCACAACTGGCAACATCGGCTGGGATGTTGTAAGAGGCCACGTGACTCCAGTTCTTGGTTCCTACCGCTTCGGCTATTGCAGAGACACGGTTTATCACAAAGGTGTTCTACGTAGTCGGAGGTTTGTTGAGGTATGCCAAAACTATTGCGGCATCCGTCCAGAAATATATTGGATATTGTGTTAATCCCAGCTGGGTAATTATATTCTGCGCAATTTTTGCCAACAACACTGCACCACAAAGTTCTAATTTCGGTAATGAAATGACCTTGATAGGTGCAACTCTCGTCTTAGCGAAGAGTAGGGTTACGGATCTAGGTCCGTTTATGGGTATAACTCGTGCGTATAAAACCGCAGTGTATGCTTTTTCAGAGGCATCTGAAAAGCCATGAAACTCAATTATTATCCTGCTAAATTTACTGTATTACTATTTTGGCGGATATGATAATTGGTACTAACCAACCAGCTGGGTCAAAAAGTTTAGCGATGTCAGATAGAACTGCACGCTTAGTGTAGGCTGATTTTCTCCCTATTTTGTGGGCCTCAAAGAAAAAATTGTCTTCTTTTGGATTCCATCGAATGCCTAGGGTTTTCGGGTTTTCTGATTCCGGAAGGGTAAGTAAAGCGGTATTGAGTTGGTGATCCTTGGGTAAATTATCCAATAGTTGTTGGGTATTTTATGTCCACTTTCGTAGAGGAAAGCCAGCAGATTCAAGCGCAATGATCAACTCTTTTTGAGCGATTTCAGCTTCTCGAACAGTGTGAGCACCGGCTAGTACATCATCGACGTACATGTTATCTCTCAAAATCTGTGATTCAATTGGGTGGGTTTCTTTAATGTCTTTAGGCTAACCTGCGTAGGGTTGTGATAGCTAAATACGGGGCACAGTTAACCCCAAATGTGACTGTTTGCAGTTCGTAATCTTGAATGGGTTCGTTGACGCTTTTACGGAATAAAATTTTTGATAAGGCGTGTGGGTAGGGTTTAATTGAATTTGCCTATACATTTTAGTAATGTCGGCATTAAAAACAATCTTATAAAAGCGCTATCTCAAGATTGAAACAACTAAATCTTGTTGTAGGGTAGGACCAATGTGTAGCTGTTGCCGTTCGAAGTTTTCTCGATGCATTAAAAACAACTCGAACTTTTGCCGTAACACGATCGGGTTTAACAACAGCATGATGGAGTAAATAATAATGGGTGTTTGAAGATGTATTAGGGTTATAAATTATGGGTTTCATATGACCTAAGTTAATATATTCTTGTAGCGTGTTATTGTATTCAAGTTTTAACTCGGGTTTCCTTAGCAAATTCTTCTCATCTCTTAAGTATTGGGCCATTGCAATATGGCGAGAGTTTCCTAACTCAATTTGAGGGTGACGAAATGGAAGAATTACTTGATAACGGCCATTGAGTAAACGACGGGTAGTTGTCGTGTAAATTTTCTCACAAGTACAATTATCCTGATATTGAGTGGGTTCTTGTGGATTTTTTCAATTTCCCAAAATTTAATCAAAAATTTATCAAGCTTGGCAGAACTGTAATAAGAAACGATTCTTCGGGTAAGATGAGAATCTTTTACTGGTCCGGTTAAAATCCAACCAAACTCAGTTTCTTGAGCTATTAATGTGCCAAGAATATCTTTCTTAATTTGTGGAATCGCTGCCAATTTTAATGTCAACTGGGCAGCTTTCATAAAATTTAGGATCAGCTAATGGGATGCTCTCCAACTCCTTTATGAAGGTAGGGTTTAAATTTTGGGTGGGTGTTTTGACCACAATTGCTTGAATATTCAGTGAAATATTCTTATTCGTGTTAGAACCAAGATGTATATCACACATCTTATTCGAACGTGCTGAAACAACCTCATTTAAACCTGAGATCTCAGCAACTATGGGTAGGGTGGGTAAATATAATTTGCGCCTTAGCTTACCAGAAATGAATGAAAAATCTGAAGCTGGGTCAATAAGCGCTCTAGCATTGAATTTTTCACCATGTATTATAATATTCAAGGCAGCTGTGCCTAATAACTTAGCTCGGTCATCTAATTGGGTTTTGCTTGATTGTATTTGGGTAGAGAAAGACTGTATTGCATTTGACGTAGAGGGTTTATCGTCATTTTAGGTTGGGTTTGTGTAATAGGGTATTATGTCTGCCGCCACAGTATCTGCATGTAAATGTACTGCGACATTCTGATACCATATGGCTAATAACCAAACAATTGTAACATATAGAATTCCTCCTTACGAATTCAATTCTTTCATTTACTCCCAGGGAAGTAAATGATGAGCATTCTCTCAAAGGGTGGTTATTTTTGCACAGTTTGCATATTGAACCATCGAGTTTTTCTTGGGTTTTTGGGTAATTATGAGTATTTGGGTGGGTTTGGGTTGAATTCGAGAGTTTGCTCTGGGATTGAATTGTCTGTGGATCTGGTATCCTTTCTATTGCTGTATGTTATATTGTGGAACGTTTTTACCTTCTGCCAATTTGATTCGTGATGTCTTGGAAGAATTTTGGTTTTGGGTGAGTGTTTGGGTTAGGGTTATTTTCCGGAACATCATTGACAGAAGTGCGTTTCTTGAATGTATTTGTTAAAAATACATCCACATCAGTCCAAGAAGGCATTTCCAGCAACAAATCTTGTAGGGTTTTCTCAAATTCTCTTTGGGTTTCTTTGGGTAACTTTGTTAAACAGAGATATACAATGATAGGATCCCAATTGTCCGTATCTATCTTTAATGTATTTAAGTTTGCAATACAGCAGTTTATTTTTCTTTGTAACTTTCTTATCGAAACACTGCGCATGGTGTTTACCGCTGGTAAATTTAGAAGGGTTTTAATCTGTGCATTAATTTGCATCCTTCTATTTTCATATTGGTATACCAGTTGGGTCCAAGCAATAAGAAAACCTTCATTAGTTAAGGGTGCGTTGTCGACTATTTCTTTAGCTTCGCCGCTAGTCTTATTTTTAAGGTAGAAAGGTTTTTCTACTTCACTTAGGCGGGTATTACTGCCATAAATGGCCTTGAATAGGTCTCTGAAAGCGGCCCAAGACTTGAAATCCCCACTAAATGTTTGCATATCGCAAGGGGGTACGTTGAATCCAACTGAGTGGGTGGGTTGTGTGGGTTCGAGTTGGGTTAGGGTAGAATTTTCGGGTTTGAATAAGTTTTCTATAGACTCATCTACTGAAATTATAGATGTCCTATAGAACTTTTTGGCAGATCTCACATTTCTGTAGAGGCCATTAAAATTTATAGAATTGGACACTTCGGGGTCATTGAGTTGTGGCGATTCTCAGATTTGTCTGAATTTTCCGTCAATATTCGACCACAACTCTTCCAATTCACTCTTCATAAATCTCAATGCGGGTAGTGATTGAGAGTTGACTGGACTAGACTTGTAGTCTTCTTCGAAGGCACTTAAATCCTGTTGGATATAATGTAAGATATCGGCAGCTAAAGTTTTTAATTCCGACATATTTAATTTAATAATTTAATATGCAGAGGATTGAATAAAATCTTAGTAAACTTCTATGGTAAATCAGTTTACCTTGGGTGAATTTGGTTTAAATAATTATTTACTTCAATTTTGAAAGAAATCTAATTAACAGACAAAATTGCCTATTGGGTATTCTTTGTGTGTTTGTTGCACTACACAAAGTGAATGGCAATATTTGTTACGCACAATGTTTCAGAAATATTATCGAAATAGGGTAAGTATTGGGTGGGTGGGTTTTTATAAGATAATATTTCTTATTGTGAGTTTCATATAAATTCAATTCATTAATCATGCGATAATTTTATAAAAAACGTAAATTGAAAATTTTCAACTTACCTTGTCTGCTGAGGGTAGAGTACAAACCAATTTATTTTCAATTCATCTTTATGTAATGTTTATTGTGTTGTGTTTGTTTGTATGTTAATTATGTTAATCTGTTAGTAGTCTCTTATAATTGATATTGTTAGTGACCTGTACTTGAATATAATTGTTAGTGCACTTTATATTTTTTTAATTTCTTAATTTTTGTCACTATATGTATTTTGTTGGGACTTTTTGTGAACTGTGTTGAACTTTTTATTTTTGTGTTCTTTACTTTTGATTTTATTTATGTACTCTTTTGAAAATTTTAATTTTTGATTCTCTATTACATAGAGTATTTTGTTTCTATTTTTAGCGAACTTTTGTGTACTTTTGTGTTTTCTTTTTGGTTTTAAATTTGTTTTTAATTTTTATTTTTAACAGTTCTATGTAATTTGAATTTATTATTGTAATTTTTTGATTTTTAAATGTTTCTGTTTTCTACGGTTTTATATGTTGTTTTTATTTTGTGCACTTTTTATTTAATGCGATTTTTTTTGTGATTATTGTTTGTGTTAATTGGTAATTTGTTATTTTTTCATTAATATTTTTAATATTCTTTGTCTATATGTTTATAAATAATAAATGTTGGTTAATGTTTTGTTGGTAACGTTATAAATGTATATTTATGTGTATTTAGTTCAGTTTATAATATTTAATTTTTCACAATTTATTAATTAACAATTTCTATTACTCTGTTTCTTTATTTCACAATTATTATGATTTTATAATATTTTATGTAGCGCACTCGCGTATGGATTGTTTTCTATATTTTTGTGTTTAGTGTTGTTCGAAGATCGATAGCCAACTGATCCACAAGGATTGCTATAATTATGTTGACGGTGTCGATCAATATGTGTATGTGTGTATATTGTGAATGTTGGTGTATAGGTTTATGTATGTGTTGGTGATGTTATTGCCTTGTGTTTGTTGAGGATATTGGAAGGCAGGGTTATAGATGTATGAATTTGTTCACTCGTGTGAACAGGATCAATAGCAGTAAAAACATGGGCCACAGCTTAGTAAGGAAAGTTTTCGATTTAAGAATTCCATTGAAAATGAACTCGCCCTCCGGTCTAAAGAATTAACAACGATGCGCATTTTTAAAGGAATTCTTAGAGCATTTATCAAAAGTTGACTCTCATTATAGTTGAAAGAATCTTAGTATTTAAAAAGAAATTTTTCTTCATACCAGAAAATTAATAAAAAAAGGTATAAAATTAGAATCTTTTAAAAATAAAAAATTCAATTTAAAATTTTTAAATTCCATTTTTGCAAATATTATAGAAGAATAAGATGAATGTATGGATAATATACAAAGCCAAAAATGTGACAGATGCAGAATATGATGACTAGCACGGGGATGAAATAGAAAGAAGCATAGAATAAGAATGGAAGACGCAAAATCGAGAGACATAAACGCAAAATTGTCGCCTCGTTGCATCATTATATACCCCGACATCGGCTCTCGCATTTATTTTGTGATGTTGCACTAATGGAATGTGACGTAATTCGCTCATAGTATTGGAAAAATGTTGGTAAGCAACAAATTCCCAATTTTTGCAACACAATAGAGAGGTAAGAAAATTTCCGTCATCACTACAAACAGTTCCGTTGGATTTTACTTACGTTAAGATGTAGTTAATTTAATTGATACAATGACATTTTTATGGACAAGCAATTTTCAAAGTTTATTATCAAAATTTTATGATACACCTTAACTTATTTTTTTTGTTTGATGAATTGATAAATTAAAAGCCCTATCAACATAAATTTATTAAAAAGTAAAAAATTAAAAAAACGTAATTTTTAATTTTGTTTTTGATTGGTATACAACCTTTTTTCTTATTTATATGTAAGTATATTCAAATTTATATATTTTTTAACCTTCTGAGATTTCTTTTTTAAATCTTAGTTACACCAGCGGCACAAGCTAAAGCAACCGGCTTAAAATTTTAATATTTCCACAGCAATATTGTAGAAGATAAATCTGAGAATTATTAAAGATTGGTATTTCAAATCTATAGTTTTCTATTAATTTGTTAAAAAATATGTGTATTGAAAAAAGTTTTTATTTCTAAAATTATTTAAGAAAAATTAAAATGTTTCAAATTCAGATAGCAATAATTAAAGCAATTCAGTTAGAATTGTTTTAATTTTCATTAAAAATATCCTTTGTTTTGTGAACCAATCGCGCATTAGCGATACTCTGAAAATACTAATTTACCAATTTCACTTTGTGAAATGTTTTCCCAAGCTTCCTTTAACAGAATGAAACATTTGGAAAGAAAAAAGTGCCGAATAAGCCGTTGGTCCCACTTTATTTTTGTATCAAGCATATCCTACAGGTTTTCTATAAAATTTAGGGTGGGTGATTGAGATACAACATACTGAAATCAGCCAGACGACAGTCTTATTAAAGACAAATTCTTATCAACTAGATCAGTTAAACCTTAAGCTTAAGGGGCCCAAAAGATAAGTCGAAAAAACCAAAAAGGTCCGTTTGTTTCAATGCAAAGTATTTTCAACAAATTAGATTCATATATCGCTACAAGAAAAATGCGAAACAGAACATTAGAAACGGAATTACGCCTTTATTTCATAAAAGAATGGCAAAGCGACTATAGAATTTGTTGACATTTAAGCTGGAGTCTTGAAGAATGACAACAAAATTCATGTTGGTGAATCCAAATTTGACTTCAAAAGTTCTTCTTAAAAAATGCGTTCGGAAATCTCCGAATGTCAAACATGGTGTTGAGAATGATATTACATGGCGAATTTTTGAATCGTTTATCTATATGAAATTGGTAAGACTGTGGACTGCTACCTCTATAAAAAATATTCTGGAAACTGTCGTATTTGCAACAGATTAAATTTCTGTTTTGTGGATTTTTAAAATATAAATATACTACTTGAATGTCCACATCAGTAATCCGATCTAACATCTACATAGGACCTGTGGAATATGTTAGATAGAAAATTAAAACGCCGTAGTGTTTGCTTTCAAATAAAAGAAGCATGGGAAACATTTCAGAAAGCAAAATTAATTACTTATAATTACTTTTTTTTTAATTTTTTCCATCTAAATTTAAAACATAATATTTCTTTCATATTTTCTATTTATTAATAAATTAAACTTGTATTTTTGTTAATAAATTATTTGAATCCAAAAGAATTGAAATAGCTATCTTTGAAAATTCTCAGGTTTATTTTTTACAATATAATATATATATATATTTATTTTATATATTATTACTATTCATAATTTTCCCATTAGTATTGTACAGCGCTAAACTTTTAACAATTTTCAACATCTTTATGAAATGTTCCTAAACCATTTTGTTTCACTCAACATTTTGCATTATTTACAGTGTCATCTCTAGCAAATGTCAATCAATTATAATGGAACCACTGAAAATTGACTTTTATTAATGACATCCTAGGCATTTCACCATTTTCAAGTTGGCAGTTTTATTTAAAGTGTTTTCTTAAATTAAATTAATTAAAGTACAGAATATGATTGACTTAAGAGAGTACATATTTTTTTATAATTTTATTTATTATTGATCTGCTTTTAATGTTTATGTACATATATGTAAAATAAAAATAAAAACATCATTTGGACGAATGAAATGGAGAAAATGCTTTTGGTCTTCTGGGAAGACAGAATTGAGCAGTTACGTGGTTCGCGGAAATACTGCCACATATACCAAGAAATGGGAGTAATAATGCAGCAAGAAGGATTCCATTGCTCATATATTGACATAAGGTCTAAAATGGACAAGATTGCATGCAAATATAAGTAAACGAATTGTTTTTCGTTAAAGTGAAGGGCTGGTTATTCAAGCATTAAAAACGTAAAAACGTAACAACGTAACGTACGTAGCCTTAAGAACGTTTGTGTAGTTATAGAAACGTTAAAAACGGGACATATGTCAACGAAGAATGTAAATAAAAAAAGAAACAGAAAACAAAACAACACACTCCCGAACATAACACAATGTAAGTAAATTTTATTGAGACTCTCTTTCAATGACATGTGTTTACTTTACTAACTGGTGACATGTATGAATATAACATAGAACTATTGTTGTCTTATTCTATTATACGGTGTATTATGAAAAAACGCTGCTTGCTAATTTTCTCTTTAAAGGAATTTGTTAGTAACATACAATTTTAAGAGAACAACTTTTGCTTTTACTTTTGCAGACAGCGCAAGAGTCTATGAAATAAATAAATGAAACAAAATAAAATACAAAACACTTAAAACGGAATAACAAACAAAAATCTGTTACAAAAATAAAGTGTTTCTACAGAAATCAAAATGTCGAAGAGACATACAATGAATGTAGATATCACAGAATTATAGTATAAAATATTTGGTATAATACGGTGGTTCAGGTACATTTGTTGAACTTATATTAGTCAAAACGGAGTGAGCTGAGCTTTTAATATATATTTTTCTTTTTAGCTCCTATGGGAGCCTGGAACTATTTTGGAATAAAATTGTTGTAATATATGTGAGTCAGAATTGATGTCCGGTTTCTCGTTCAGTATACCAACTGGAGAGAGATAAGTTGAACTTGACCACTGCAGACCCCTTTCCAGCTCATGAATTTCATTCATAAGGGAGTTTTCGTGGGTGGCCAATTTTTCAACAAATACCCTTTGATGGCGAAGTGCATTTTACAGAAGGGTTGGACTTCGGAGATGTCATATATGTAAGTATTTGAGTGCTTCTTAGTGTGACTTAGCCTGACTTCCGCAGAATCTTCCGTTCAAATATTTCCAATTCTTTGGCCACTATTGGTGAAATAGTGAACCAAATTTGAAATCCAAATAAAAAGACGGATCTGATGGTCACCTTATGTAGGAGCAGATTGGTTTCACGAGGTAGATATTTGCTGTTAAATAAGTATGACAACATCCCAGCTATTCGTTTTGCCCTTTGTAGTGTTGACCGCGGATGTTCGTTAAATTTAAAGAGTTTATTAAAAAATATTTAATTGTAGATTTAAATGGATTCTTAACCCCATCGAGAGCGGCGAGTAACATTTTACTTTGGGGTACTACTGACCGCCGACACTTTCCGGATGCATTCCTAATACAGATGTCCTCCGATTTGGTAGCGTTTATTTTGATTCCCCATGTTTTATAAAATTCATGTATCAACATAAGATGACTTGAAACATTTTGAGCAGCCTGGGCTGGTGAGGAGCTGTGGGCCTAAATTAAGCAATCATCTGCATATAAGATTGCCTTGCAGTTCTGTGTATTATGTGGAAAATCATGAAGAAAAATATTGAACAAAAACATACTATTACATTTTTACATACCCCAATGAGAAAGATGAACTCTGTATTTGGACGATAAATTTTCGTTCGCATACGAAACTCTGGATCAATTTAACCAGGTAAGGGTCAATTCCCAGGTCTATCAATTTATAGATAATCCCACTATGACACGCCGAATCAAACGCCTTTTCTATATCCAAAGATATCGCCACTGTACAAAATTGATTTCTCAAATGTGAGGATATGTCACGGTGAAATTTTAAAAATGCGTGTTGTGTAGAGTGTAATTAACTTAATACCAAATTGAATATTCGATATAGGGTTTATTATGAATTCATTCTCAAATAGCTTTCCAAGATTAGAAAGCAGGGATATAGGGCGGAAATCGGACAATTCCTCACTGTCGTTTTTCTTTTTTATTGGGATTATTTTTGCCAACTTTTAATTAATGGGAAAATAAGAATGATGTAGTTGGAGATGCCATCTACTCCACATGATTTTTTAGAATTTATAATTTGAATTATTTTTCTAATTTCTGTAGAGTCGGTGAAAGGTGAAAATGTGCTTTGGAATTACTTCAATACAATTTAAGATTCTTGAGTCAAGATCATTCACTGGCCGCTCTGGAGTTGTTCGGCGAAAAATTGATGAATAAAAGATTTGGAAATTATCTACAATTTCCGTAGGATTAGATATGACATTATCATCGTGTCGTATCTGTCGACACAGCGGAGATTTCCTTCCCCCTGTAAAGTGGTAAATTTCTTTGAATGCATTCGAACCTGGTTTAATATTTTGTAATTTGTCATTAATTTTTCTGTTGGAATTTACCACAGATTCTTTAATAATTATCTTCAGAAGTTGAATTTGTTTAGATAACATTTAGTACTCACTGCTGAGCTTGTTTCCGGTACGGTGAAAGATATTCTTCAGTTCCTTTTGCTATTGGTACTTCATTTTGAAGAGTTTTTTGTTTTTCCGAAATTGGCGTTTTCCCGCAATTAGTTATTTTCTGGCAATGTGAATCATGAATTGTGGTAAATGACGTAAACGTAGACTCTTTGATCAACGCATCAATTTCCTGATTTTCCAAGTTGGTGTTTGTTAAAGGAATAATAGATCTACTCGAACCCATTAGCTCGCCACGGAATTGATCCCAATTGGTACGTTTATGCGGTGTAAATGATTGAGGTGAATTCAAAATTATGTCTGATGAATTTATTTTCAATTTCAGTTTGATCGGGAAATGATCTGAAAAAGTTAGCATTGAGGATACAGTAAAATTTAGATTATTTCTGTCTATGAGTTAGGTGCTGACAAGAAAATGGTCTAAAAATTAAGAACCATTTGGATAAGATGGTATAGAATCGCAGATGCGAACAACCTCCAACGAGTGGCCATTTAACCATTTCCTGAGAGTGTTCCCACTAGAATTTTGTATTATGCTACCTCAAGATGAACATTTTGAATTAAGGTCGCTACCAAGGATGAAACCATTAAAACTTAAACAAATTTGGAGAATAATATTTAGATCTGATTCTAGCTGTTGAGATTAAGAGTTGCAATGAATATAGATTGAACCACGTACATGAATAATTGGAGATTACAACCCTTCAGTCAGGATTACGGCCTAGCTTCTCACACCACCTATGTTGTGTGTGTTAATTTTATACTTGAGTGGCGGGACCTACAGTTTAAAGTTGACTCCGAACGACAGATTTTTTTTAGAAACTTTTCATGGCAATTTTATTAACTCTCAGAGTTTTTGCCAGCAAACTACTGAGAGGAAGTCGCCGAAGAAATACTTTTTCATATTTCGTTTTTGATGTCTGACAGGGGTTTCGAACCCTGGCCTTTCGTCTATAAGCCAACACACTACCTACCAGACTATGGTGATTATTATGTTATGTTATGTTATTATTATATTTATTTTTATTTTTGTTATATGGAATATTATATTTTTGGTTTCAATTGACTCAATATTTATGCAATTTACATATAAGTACAGTCGAATATTGGTATATTTTGTGTGTGTGTGTGTTTTTTTGTTATTAAATTGCAAATCAATATATTTAGCTAGAATAGTAATAATCAAAAATACCTTTATAATTCTTTATGAACATTAGAACTATAATGTATCATATGTATTTAAAAGTTTTAAAGATTAAAAAGATTTATGTATAAATAGAGAAGTACCGAAAAAGGCACTTGCATTGCACCGTCACTCAAAATACATAATATCTATTTATTTTGTTTCAAATTTTTTTATGCACATTACAACCATAATAATAATAATAATTAATGAGAAATCATTTATGTAATAAATATGAATAATATATATGAAAGTACCAAAAAGAAGAATTCGTACCACTTCGTCATTCA
>QOCX01001690.1:16051-29874 GCA_005959815.1 Sarcophaga bullata | reverse complement strand
ATTATTTTTGTTTTCTATTTGGTTCTGCTACTGGTATTGGTACTGGTACTGGGTACTGGGTACTGCTGCTGTTCTGAGTGGCATGATAATTGAAATTGTTTTATGCAATATGTACGAGAAATATTTCTATTATTATAGCTCTTGTTGTTGTTGTTGTTGTTGTTATTATTATTGTTATTATTATTATTCATGGCAGTGGGTGAATTATGGTCTATGATTTGTAACATTATTTGCGGCATAACTAAGAACGATAAATGAATAAATTACAACAACAAACTAACAAAAAATAAAGAAAAAATCAAAAATTAAATAGGTTTTATTAACAAGGAAAATAATATTTTTTCTTTTTTGTATTTGCTGTGAATGCAGGAAAATAAATAAAAAGTTTTTACCGATTGTAAAGGAAAAAAAAAAACAAAAAATTAATTCCAACCAGGATAACCTTATATTCATAAATATTATAAGGAAATGTTATTCCTTTTTTTTTTTTTTTTGTGAAAAACAAAATGTAATGGTGAATAAAATGAAAGAAATAATTGCGAATTTATTTATGGTGGCAAGATTTTTTGTGCAATAACATTTTTAAAAACATTTATTTTAAATATTATTGGATCATAGGTAAAACTAGTTTCATTGCCTCCAGCGAATACGTCTACAAAAAAAAAAAAAAAAAAAAAAAGGAATAAATTTCCTTATAATATTATGAATATAAGTTATCCCTGGTGGAATTATTTTTTGTTTTTTTTTTTCCTTTACAATCGGAAAAACTTTTTATTTATTTTCCTGCATTCACAGAAATACAAAAAAGAAAAAATTTATTTTCCTTGTTATAAAACTATTTAATTTTGATTTTTCTTTTCTTTTTGTTAGTTGTTGTTGTAATTTATTCATTTATCGTTCTTAGTTATGCCGCAAATCAATGTTACAAATCATAGACCATAATTCACCCACTGCCATGACAAATAAAATTTTTTTTGAATTTTTTTTTCTTAATGTGGCAAATTTTTTTTAAAAGGTTTATAATGAAACGGAGAGGTGTTGTAAGCTAATGAACTGTAATAAATTAAGAGATTTATTTAACATAAAATTCAAATTTCAAAACCTCAACAACTTTTCTAAAGATATTGCATCATTGGTTCTCGAAACTGTTGTCAATTTGGGTCAGTGTTGTTAGGGGTATACCTTATATATCGTATTGGCTTAGATTGTCCTCCAATTTACTTTCGAGCTGGCCAATTAGCAGATTTGCAAGCTAAATTCCTAAGCCCTATAAGGTCCTTGGTTGGGAACTCCAATTAATTTTTTTTTTATAATTTTTCGTTCTCCACATGTACCAAATGGAATGGGAAATTAAATGACCCCTGGGAGGGGGTTGACAAGCATTTTTTGAGGTTAAGGGGAAAGAATTAATATTTTAAATAGGTTGCTGCGGCCCTACTACAGATAATATTTGATTTGGGAACGTGCTAACAAAAGTTGATTTTATTGCACATAATAAGGATTGGTATTGTTTGCCTCATCATGTATGTGCGTCAATGAATAACAGCTATGTTTGTGTATAATATTGGGGAATCCAAAACCCCCGAATGTTTTAAGCATGAAAATTCCACAACTGCCGAATTTAGAAAAAACTTTCGAGTTACAAAACTTTCATAGTATGGACGGGTTTTCAATCTAATTAAAAGGTTCTCGATAACCTACTAGAGGAAGTAGAATATTTCCTTGACTTCCTCTGAAGTCCGCCGTAGCCTAATAGGTAGTGTGTTGTTTATTAGGACGAGAAAGGCCAGGGTTCGTATTCCCCGGTCAGACATCAAAAACGAAATGAAACAAATAGTTCTTTGACTACTTCCTCTTAGCAAATTTATGGCAAAAACTCTGAGAAAAAATAAAAAAGTGTTCATGAAGAGTTTCTCAAAAAATCTGTCGTTTGGAGCCGACTTTAAACTGTAGGTTCAACCATTTAGTCCGGACTGAAGAGTTGTAACGTATTCCAGTATTATGATGTAAATTTTATATACAAATAGGCTATAGCTCGCTTCAAATTTTGACATCTGCATCTCTCTTATTCGTTTAATCCATTGGCTCTGCCAAAAATCAAACTCTAGGAATTTCATAACATTTTTTGAAATACTCTTGACAGTTTCTCAATTAATTTCTTCTCAGTCAGCTAATCATAGAAACAATTCTTCACTTATAAAATGCTACAACCACTAAGCCTGTAAAGTCCGTTCTGAAAAAAAAAGTTTAAACGTCCACGAGTTGGCAACATTACTCGTCAACATTAAGGTTGCTTGCGAAAGCAAAACAAATTTTGCATGAACTTAAGTTGAGACACGTTGACAGATAATTTTGTCTAACTAAAGTGGTGTTTGATAGCTTAAAACAAATCATTTTTATATTGAATTATCACTAGCGATATAAAATAGATTTGATTTGATATGAGAAGCATAGGCAAAATCTACGTCCAAGCAGAATAGGCATTGTGCCAAGGTAATGTTCTCTATTTGTGGGAATCTGAAGTGAGAGCTACTAAAACTGTTCCGTACCATCACTGGAATTCTGTACAGCTAGGAATTGAAAGATATATGGGTATCAATACCATTCTGGTTCCTCTTTGAGTAATGTTTGTTAAAATTTTTAAACATTTTTTATAAGTTAAAGAAATTTTTCCGATTAGAAGCTTGTACAACGAATAACAAATAAGTGACCAAATATCAAAGGAAAAAGGTCGTGTAATGCTAATTGCATCTCAAAGTAACAAAAAAATTGTGTGGGGTTTACAAGGCTCTTTGAAGTAGCCATAGTCTAGTAGGCAATGTGTTGGCTTCTTAGACAAGAACCCATGGTTCAACCCCTAGCTTAGACATCTGATACAAAATGAAATAAAATTTCCTACGGCGACTTCCTCCCAACAGTCTTCTGGCAAAAATTGTGAGAGCAAAAAATTAAATTGTCATGAAAAGTTTCTCAAAAGTCGGTCGTTTGAAGTTGGCTTTAAACTGCAGGTCGTACCAAAACATGGATGGTGTGAGAAGATAGGTCGTAATCAGGACTATAGGGTTGTAATGACCAATTTACTAAGAGGATATGTTGCGATCATTGATATAAGCAAAGCCATCAATAGGTTAGGTCGGAGTGGTAGCCTCTGATATCAAAAGACCCACTTCAGCACCCATAGCGGCCCGTTGTGACTCCACATGTGGACGCAGTCCCTGGACGGACCAAGTTCTACCAAAGCCAGGGACGAGAAAGAAGTCGGTCAGCGCAAGGACTGCACAAAGCCACCAATAACCTGTAATACTTCTAAGGCTGCACCTTTAATGTCTGAATATTTTAACAAAAGCCAAGACCAGAGCGGTCCAAGCACACCGTAGAAAAGTAGCATCGACTAAAATTTATTTTGTGGAGAATTTTTCATATAATTCTGTGAATAGAGCAGAATAATTGCACAAGTATTGTTTCACAAAGAACTGTAATTATAACATTGTATTATAAATTTCCATTTCCCACACTAGCTAACTGCAACTACCCTAATGTTATGTTTTTAAATTATAAAAATTTTCTTAAATTTATAAAATGAATACAACAATAATTCTATTATTCCCACCTTAAATTTCTAAGTACAGTTTAATGAAAAGGAATTTAATTATAATCTACTGACCCATAAAACGCAACAATTTTAGAATTTTGGTTTATTTCTCTCTCTCTTCTTTTCTGTTGCTATTTTTTTTTTGTTTCTCTTAATAATGAAATCAATTTAAAATAATTACTTGCTCTAATAATATTACAAAAAATAGGAAAAAAGAAAAGAAAATGAAAAACAATAATCTACGATAAATGTCTACGTTATCGATATGTCTAAAATGTATCGTTTTATGTAGCCGGTATTGTGTGAATATTTTCTTAAAAATTTCTCTCTTGGGATTTGTATAAAGAATATCTAAAAAAAAGAAAAAAGCAACAAGAAAATTCATTAATTTATAAACAAATCAATGACTTTTAAATAAGAAATTCTTGTGAAAAAATTCGATAACAATAAAGCAGCATGAAATCAAAATGAAAAATATTTTTATTTTTCTATTAAACATTGGTAACATTAATGATAATTTATCAATACTCACAGACATGGATACATACAACATACAACTGAGCTTATCTATATATACAGTGAGAGTTATAATTAACAAAGATATCTATAAGGTATGAACTTCCTACGGGCTTTGTTTGTGGTAGCAACTATTTAACGAATAATACTTGGCTTTGAATACTGTTTTCTTGAAGAGCAGAGCATAATAAATATTACATCATGGTTTTCTACAATTTTAAAATAATTCAGGCTTTTATACCCTCTTTTAACAATCAATCCAGAAGTTTCCTTGAGCCTTTGGGGAATATAACAACAACAACTACATACGAATGGAAAGATTAAAACAACTACGCTCAAAACTATATCTAACCATACCTAATAAAAACTCGTTGTTTTCACCGCATGCCTTGCTTCTGGCCAATGACTGTTGGCAACCCTGTTATTCTAGCACTTGCTAATGTACACCAATCACCTGCTTAATGGAAAACTTGACTAATAAAACTGAAACAAAACAAAGGAAAAAAAGTGTATACAAGTATTTAATAATAATTAAGGTAGTTAGCCTATATTGGGTTTAATGGAAGCCCTATTTGCTACATAAAAAATATGTCTGTCATCTCAACTATGACTACCCTGAAACCAGCCATTACTATTAAATTTCAGATTCGAATTTAAAGGGAAAAGATTTTTCAAGTTAATTTGTTTTTAAATTTTCCCAAATCCTGATAATAGGCACATGCTATCCTATTCCATTATCGCCTTTCTTTTGCAAATCGAATGACTTAAGGTTGCAGCAAATGGTGAAAGCAGCTTGAAATATATTTTTAATTGTCGTATTTGAAATGTTCATCATAGGCATGATATTAATGAACGTTTTGGAGACTCTCCTGCTTGCATATCTGATTGCCTTTTTTTATTATGGTTTCTAAACTAGCCTCACTCGCTCAGGGTATTCTTGCTCGTGCATAATTAAGAAGCGTGGCATTACTTGTGCTTCGCATTGTACTTATGTTCATTTATTTTAAATATAAATTTAATTCATACCTAGGTATTGAATATGTATTATTCATGTACATACACGACAGTGAGTTAATAAATTCTTGGCTTTTTGAATTTCAAACAATACGTCTTCTATTAATACATGCATACTCGTACATACATACCTAATTGGTTATTACAATTCTTACGTTAGCACTTAAGTTGTGTGTCGTATACATGAGAGCGGCGGGACCAAAAGTTTAAAGTCGACTACGAACTTTAGATTTTTGTGAAACTGTTCTTGGCAATTTTGTTAACTCTTAGAGAATTCGGCAGAATTCTGTTGAGAGAAAGTCGTCGAAGATATATTTGTTTGTATGACGTTTTGTTGGAGATGTTTGAAGCGTGGCTTCACGTCTAATAAGCCAACACACTACCTACCACACTATGATGGCTACAAATATGCACGTTGACAGCCTTACTACGAGATAACTCGTAGTTTCGTTCTTTTTCTTCTGTTGTGGCAGTCAACATGTTAATAAAGTTCCATTCAAAATTTGAACAGTCTGTTTCAAGCAAACTCATTAAGAATTTATAAGTTAGGTATCTCCATTATTCCTATTATCTAGACTAAGGACCGTGAAGCTATTTCTTGTTTCCAAATGTAAAGAATACAGCGGAAATGATTTTGATGCCATCGCCAAGTAAGTTTAATCCGATGATGTTGGCAATTCTTCTTTCGCTCAGAGTGGCTCAAAGAACACATTGTCAAAAACTTTCAGGGACTTATTGGCCCACCCACGTACATTAAAGCTTTTCAAACAATCAAATAATTTTTTATATTTATTGCACCTTCAAACACTTTTATGATATTGAATATTTTATTATTTGAGAATATTGTTGTTGTTGTTGTTGTATTTTTTTTTTTTTTTTTATTATTGATAATTTCGGCTATTGTTGTATTTTATATGAAAATGATTTAGAAAATTGATTATTTATTTATTTTTTGTTTGATATATGGTAGATGTGGTTGGTATGTGTTGATATATATTAAAAAATAAAATAAAAAACAAAAACAAAAACAAAGAAAACATATTTAGCGTTTCTTTGTGTAGAATGGACAAAAGAATAATTGTGTTTCTAAAAATAATATTTTAAAACGATTTCATTTTTATTTTATTTTTTAATTTTTTTCTAAAGCAGATGTTTCAATCAAAGTGTTATGTGTTGCTATGCTGTGGCAAAAGAATAAAAAAAAATTAAAAAAATATGGGAAATAATGTGAGATAATATTATAAAAAAAAAGTTATTATATTCCAATAATATTTCAATAACAAATAAAGAAATTACAAAATTTAATAGGAATTGAATAGGAATTGCAATGGAAGAAAAAAATATTTTTCAACTCAGAACAGAACTCAGTGCTGCTGCATTTCAATGGAGAAATTTTTAATATTTCTTCAGTAAATATCATATCAATTGTTATAGAAATGCAATCATATTGAAATTATTGTAGAAAAATAATGATTTTGATTGAAATAAAAACTTTTGTTGCCACATCCAATATCATGGTAAGCGAAAATACGCTTAGGAGTTTGAAGTTTTTTCTTAAAAAAGGGCGCAAATGCAGGCCAGTAGAGGGCGAGCTGTTGTTCCATCTTCTGGAGAGAGAATTGTGATACGCTAAGAATTTTTTTTTTCCATCAAAAATGTCATGGAGCCTGCTATTCACGCCCTGTAACAGCCTCTTTCCATCACTGAAATAAGTTGTTGAGATGTATTCGCTGCAGTCTAGGAGCTAGATTGTGGGCTTATTAGATGTAAGGCTATGGTTCAAGCCAAGGAAAATATGAAAAAATATTTCATCGGCGACTTCCTGCGAACAGATTTCTAGCAAAAACTCAGAGAGCAAATGATATTGCCATGAAAAGTTTCTCAAAAATCTGTCGTGCATCCAACCGCTCATGTAGAAAATTAACTCACACAACATAAGTGGTGTGAGAAACTTCATCGTTTTCCTGACTGAAGGATTGTAATGACCAATTATTTATGTTATGTATGTATGTTATTCAATCTTCTGAAGAGAGCACTATAAAAAATAACATGAATCAAGCGTTTGCCATCAAAAGTGATGCTATTCACGCACTGTTACAGCTACTTTCCATCATTCCTCACGGATATTTTTTGTGATCAAATTTATGAATCTGAATTCACAAAAGAAAGTGAGAATTCTTCATTCTCTTAGAACCATGTGGTTATGTAGTGCTAGCTTTTTAAATATTGGTTTAGATTCCAGATATGACCATATAATGCCCATTTATGTATCCACAGAGGTGGAAATGAGTCCAGTTACTTACTTAATAATTTGCAATGAAAAGTTGTATCACACATGATTGTGATTTACTAGATCCCATGCATTTGGCAGTTAGTGGCTACCAGTTAATAGACTCTTTCAAGTTTTTACCAAAATAATCTGTGAAGGCTGTCGATTAATGATCAATTATGCCATACGTCTTGTGGTAGATACTTCTTTTTCGGGACAGTCTAGATATGGGAGTATTTTACAATAGGGTTTGCCTAGATGCTATTGGTGGATCTTTCTCAATTGCTTCGCTGAATTGATGGAATAGTTAGTGGTCATTCATTTTTGATCAGACAGTAGAATTTATAGCTCCTAGTCCATCAAATGTTCAAAATGATGGAGTTTTGATAAGCAGACAGTAGAGTTAATAGCTCCTAGTCCATCAAATGTTCGAAATCAATTTAGTTACAGCATAGTTGTCCTAGTCTTGTAGGTATTGTGTTGAATTATTAGACGTGAGGCCACGGTTCAAACTCCAGGTCACACATCTTTAACAAAACGAAATATGAAAGAAATATTTCATCGGCGACTGTCTCTCAGCAGATTTCTAGCAGAAATTCTGAGAATAAATAAAATTGCCAAGAAATAGTTTCTCAAAAATCTGTCGTTTGGAATCGAATTTAAACTGTAGTTACCGCCATTCATGTGTAAAAGTAACACTTTGTAATCTTGACTGAAGGATTCCAATAACCAATTATGTACGTATGTATGTAAGTTGACGCATGTAGCTTCATTACAATGGCCGCTATCAACTGTCAATGTTCGGAAAGAGAAATTTGTTATCATTACCATCTCACATTTGCAAAGCCAGCGTTATTAATAGCTGTTTATAATCAAATTCAGTCCATTTTATGCGATATTTAACAACCATTAGAGAGAGAGAGAAACTGAATATTATCGTTTCCATTACCAAGCAATCAGTTTCTGTGTTTCTTCAAATATTCATGTGATAATCTAATAGCCCATTATTAAGGACAATATTAATATAAAAAGCAATTCCAATATTCAACAAAATTAAGTCTTTATTGAACATAAAGGACTTCTAAAGGTCATTGCACTCATATTCAATTTTCTTCAATATGAAATCAATACAGGGACAGAATGTTATAAGTTTCTCTCTCTCTCTCTCTCTCTCTCTCTCCTCGTCTCTCTCTCTCTCTGCTCGCTCCTTGTGATTGGTCATTCTTATTTCAGTCTGTTTGCGCGTTTGACACCACCCTCCTTAAGTAGGAGCGGTTCTAAGGAGGAAATGGTCAAAATAATAAAGTCAAAAGCCATACAGCTTTTCTATACGGTCGGTCTAAAAAAAAAAAAAAAAAAAAAAAAAAAAAAAAAAAAAAAAAATTGATTTATTCTTTTTTTCTTTTTTTGTTGGTTTGTTCTCTTTTTTTTCGTTTAGGGAAGGATCTATTGTTAAACTTCTTAAAGGAATTAAATTATTGTCAAACATAAATAAAACTTCTCGTAAAACAGGGCTTAAATAAAGAACAAGGAAGTGGTTTTTTTTTTCTGTTTCCCTGTTTTTCGTTATTCTATTTTGTATTCTGTTTTATTTTCTCTTCTTAATTGGGTGCAGATGTATGTATGTATGTACGTTCTGCTTAACAATGACGTCAAAAGTGCTTTATGATTTCTTTTTTTTTTTGTATTTTTGAAGAGAAAAAAAAATATTTCAAGTATTTAACATGTTTACCAGTGTGTCTAAGAGGATATGTACGCCAGTATAGACAATTCAAAGTTTTTTTTATTTACATATGAACACATATTGTATGTAATTGTGGGAAAACAAGGGCAACCAAATTTGAATTAAATACAAAAGGAAGTTTCTTTTTAAAGTTTTTTCTTTTTTTTGTTCAAACAGCTTGAAATCTTTGTGAGTTAGTTTTAATCTGCATGATTTAATCAAAAAATTTCATCAATTTAATTTAAAAATATTTTTTTATTCTGGACACCCTATTTACACGTTCGTCATTCATAATTGTGTGTATTGTGTATGGAAAATTTTGCTGTTTTGTGGTTTACATTTATAATTTTTTGGCAAAACAATGCAATTGTGGTAAAATAATTCTTTTTTCTCTCTTTCATCTGTTTTTTTTTTTTTTTTGCTGAAATCCAGAAAGTTTTAAACAACAATACGTTTAAATTGTTGGCCAAAAAAAAAAAAAAAAAAAAATAATAAAAAATTTCATCAAAAATTTTATAAAAAGTTATCTATTGATTAAATGCAAACACCATTTGCATTGATTTCTTAAAGTTATTCCTAAGGAAAGTATAAAGAAATTCAATTTTAGTTGCCTAAATTGTAATACAATTTAAAAAAGCCTCTGAAATCTACATATTGTAGAGGCATACGAATTTTCTTTATGGTAAATTAAATATTGAATCTAAAAAATCTATCTTTGCTCATTGTGTACTCAGTTATTATCAAAAAATATTGCCCACTCAACACAACATAAATGGTCATTACAACCCCTTAGTCAGAAGTACAACCTAGATTCTCACATCACTCATGTTGTGTGTGTTAATTTTAAAAATGAGTGACGGTACCTACAGTCTACAGTTTAAAGTGTACCCCGAACAACAGATTTTTGAGACTCTTTTTCATGACAATTTTATTTAATTTTGTTATTATTTTTGCCAGAAATCTGCTGAGAGTCGCCAAAGAAATATTTTTAATGTTTCGTTTTTTCTTGGAGATGTCTGACCTGGGGCTTAAACCATGGCCTCACGTCTATGCTGACTACATTAAATTAGTCGTTTTCAGTCTTTTGCCAAACCAACAGGTACAGTAGTAACACATGCGTTCTCTGTATGGGCTCTGGAGCAATTGTCAACTGACCATTGCTATTGTCATTGTAAAATCTTGTGCCCCTTTCTGGATGTATGGGTGCGTGAAAAAAACAAAATTTGACCAATTTATGATATAAATTTGATGATGCCATCCACATGAAATTCTATGGAATACAATACATCCCGAAAAAGTGATTATTTGATGAAAATTTACTGATGGTGTCGTATTAGGGTTGTAGGTAGTAAATTGGTTCAATTCCTGGCTTAGACATTTCGAACATAATGAAATATGGAAAGAAAATATTGTTTACGGCTACTATCTGGCAACAGTCTTCACGAAAAAACTCTGCGAGTAAATAAAGTTGCCACGTAAAATTTCTCCAAAAACTGTCGTTCGAAGTCAACTTAAAACTGTGGATCCTGACACTCATGAATAAAATTAATACACACAACATGTTTGGTGTGAGCTGCTAGGTCTTAATCCTGTCTAAGGGATTGTAATGATCAATTAAGGATGTAAGTAAGGTATCTCTGTCACTGGGTAACACAATTACGTCATATTGCCAACAAGTCATATTGCCAACCAATTCTAACCTAAGATATCAAAAAAAAAAAATTTCAAAATTCTCATTGAAAACGGCGTTGGGCAGGCCGTCATTGTTAATGGCGAGCATTATTACTCTAAGCTCAGAAAACACATCAAATGGATTTTGTAGACATGGTAGAGCGTACTCCAGTGAAAGCTGCAACTGAAAGTAGGACAATACTGTGTTAAGATTTAAACAATGTATTACAGGCACTAGTTTTTTAATATTGTCTCAACTAGGTTTGAACTGGTTTTAACAGATGGTACTACGTATACGCATTGCACACTCTGATGTAAAATTTTAACACATAACAGGAATACGGGTTACGATATAAAATTTGTATTCACAAGTATCAAGTTCCACAGTAATCTGGTCTTTCGGCCATCACACATTAATTTCTACTGAATTTTAAACACTTACTGGCATGAGATGAACAATTAAAAAAAATCCCCTTTCGCTATTTGATCATTTCACTTCTTTTTGCATAAAATTTCTTCGAATTTCCATAAAGATTAACACAAAAAAAAAAAAAAATTACTGTCTGCTTATTATTAAAGCTTAAACTTTTAATAGAAAACCACTAGGCTTACAATTTTCCTCTAAGAAAACATGAAAATAAACTTATTGAAGCCAAAATTTATGTAGATGTAAATGTGAATGATAAGGTAAAAAGGGGTTTTTTAAATTAGGGGTCCAATGCTTTCAATTACTCAAACTGTGTATTAAATGATGAATAAGTAGATCGAAATTTAAATGAGGACATTTAATTAAATTAAATTTCTTTGAAAATTAATCTTAACAAAAGCATCATCGACTGACTGACTGACTGACTGACTTTAATGCTAATTAAAGCAGTGACAATAACTTGATTTTGATTGGCAATAATTTAATTGAAATTAAAATCTTTAAGAATAGTTTCTACAACCATTCTCTGTAGTATTGTTATGACACATTTATTATAATTTTCTCTCTCTCTCCCTCTCTCTCTCTCTCTTTTTGCTAGCTTACGAAAGCAAACCAACCTCTTAGCCTCACTCACTCTCTTATCCTGTGTTTAATTTCAACATAAATTTCATTTCATTCATTCGTTCATTCATTGCTTTGTTTTGTTTTGTTTTGTTTTGTTTTGTTTTGTTTTGTTTTATTTATTATTTATGAGTCTTACACTAATGAACATCAAAACGAATATAACATCAGCAACGACAACAATATCATAACAGCAACAACGACATCAGCGACAGCAATAGCAACACCAACAGCAACAAAAACATTGGCATTAGAATACAATAAAACTTTAAAGAGATGGAGCAGTACGCTTGCATTCTAAAAGGGGGATTGATTCCCTAGATTCAGAAGAATAATAAAAACTTATGGTCTGGTTTGACAAGTTACGTCATTTCACCTTGATTGCGGGATTTTCCAAATACACTGACATATACCTAGTCTGGTGACAAAATTTAAAGCTGGTAACTAGTAAAGTGCCTAGAGAAAAATGCCCAAGATTAGATTGAGCGTTACAATCCCTCTTTTTAAAATATCAGGATATATACGTGCAGCATTAAAATGATAGAGGGAGACCGTTGTATTAAACTAATAATGAACAAAACCAGAAAAACAACAACAACAACAATAGCAGTAGCGGCAGTAAATAAAGAAAGAAAGAAAAAAATTAAGGAAATCCGCAAAATGTAAATGTCGTTGACTATAAAAGCGACGTTTTTTAGTGTTTGAAAAATAGAAGAAAAAGGGGGAAAAATTAAAGAAAAAATATAAAAGCATACTGGAAAGAACAACAACAACAATACATGACAAAATCATACAAACGAAAGCCAAGCCAGTTACCCCCATCCAAAGTGTATTGTGAAGTGAGTGAAAACAAAGTGTAAAGAAAACAACCTGCAGCTGCAATACATTTGCTAACAACACACTTTCTTTACTCTTCTCTCTCTCTCTCTCTCTCTCTCTCTGTGTCCGTCCCCCGTTCTTTGAACTGTCTGTGTAAAGTACTCAGTCTTTCAGGCTATACGCTGCTGTACAATATCAACATCAACATCAGCATCCAGCATCCAGCATGCAGCATAAGCAATTGTAGCATCAGAATAGAAAAAATAAACAATATTTTCGTATTAAAGACAACAACATGGGCATAATGCGTACCCATTTCACTCTCTATTACGTCGGTTCTTTACATTTGGCGATTGTTATACTTCGGGAAGATGTTGTAGCGTATAACAAAAGGCAAATGGATAAGGCAAAGAAAAAAAGGAAAGAGAAAAAAAATTCACAATAAGATTTCCATCAAAATTTTACAAGGAAATGTCCAACCTTAAATCAACAAACTATGCTAGTGTAATCAAAGGGGGAAAGTGTGTGAATAAATGAATGAAATCTTCTATGCAGAAAGAAAAGTTTTGGAATTTATTTCACCGAAAGCTGATGAAGAATACTGTAATAATTTTTTGATGACCTGTGGGACTAAAGAGAGAGAGTTAACGGATAAGAATGATTAGGGAAAGGTGCCAAAAGTTATGTCAAAGCTAACGTAGTCTACTAGGTTATTAGACAGGAGGCCCTGGTCAGATATCTCCACCAAAACGAAATCTGAAAAAATAAAAATTTCTTTGGCTACTTTCGCTCTGCAGATTTCGGGCAAAAACTCTGAGAAAAAACGGCCATGAAAAGCTTTTTCAAAAATTTCTCGCTCGGAGTCGACCTTGGCTTTTAGTCACTCTACTCACGTATAATATTAACACACACACAACATCAGTGTTGTGAGAAGCTAGGTCGTAATCCTGACTAAAGGCGGTTATGATCAATTCTGTATGTATGTAGATGGAGATGTGTGTTGTACTCTTACAATTATTTTGTTTATAAGGTCACTACAAAACTTTCGAGAGCAAAAATCCACCTGCTCACAAAGTAACACTGATTCTACTAGCAATCGCATTCTGTGGTATTATAATCATAGAATTTGGCAAAATAAACGACTAAAACCTCTTCCATCTTCAAATAATCA
>QOCX01001690.1:2510-13393 GCA_005959815.1 Sarcophaga bullata | reverse complement strand
TTATCATTATGCAGTCATTTTCATTTCCCTTTTTAAGCCATAAACAGCGACAGCCAGAGCGAGATAGAAAGAGAGAGAGAGAGAGAGAAAGGAAATAAAAATAAAAAATAAAGCATCTCTCTATGCCTGCCTTTTGCAGTACATTTTTGCATTAACTTATTATGCGTTTTTAATTAATTAGTTGCCGTGCAACTGCCAACAACGCTAACAACGCCAACTCGTCTTTATAATTCAATATTTGGCCCAGTATTAATAACTGTATGCCAAGACTTCGTTAATGGCTTCGTTCATATTTTCGTTTTTTATTTTAATTTAAGCTATTGGCATTATTAAGAATGTTTATCGAATGCTGGAAACCCAGGTAGTCAGTTATATTGGCTTAAGCATATGCATACACCTCTCTTGCATGGAGCAGGAGTGTGTGTAAATTTTTTTTTATTAAATTTTAATTAAATTTTAATACCGATGGCATGATTAATAATTAATAACATTATAATTCAGTTAATATTTTTCACTTAGTCACGACACACACACACACACACACCTCAGTGTAAGCATGTAGGCATGTATTTCAACTTGCAACTACGAGCAATATCTAGTAAATGAATAGCCCTTGGTTATGCTCGTATTACTTTAAATGAAGTGATAATTTTAGTATTGTTTTTGCATTAAATATCTAAAGATTTATTTGTTCCATAAACAAATTGTTAATGCATTCCAAAGAATATCCTTCGAAGTAATCTGCCTAGTTTAAAAATATAGCTGATAGACTGTTTTGGCACGGTTTGCGCGAATGGTATGATTAGGATGTATTTTTCAGAAATTTTTGAAGTCATTGGTTCAATTCTTGGCTCAAATATTTCCAATAAAACGAAATGTGAAGAAAATATTTCTTCCAGAGACTTCTTCTTAGCAGTCTTCTGTCTCTGAGAGTGAAATAAAAATTGTCTTGAAATTTCTTTTCAAATTTATCGCTCAGAGATGCATAAACACACACAAATATGGGTGTTGTGAGAAGTTAGGTTGTAAGCCTGGCTATCAATTAAGTAAGATAAAGATCTATCAACACTAGGCTAGGTTAGGTTAAGTAACAGGACGTGTATTTACCCTGAGGTCAATATCTTAAGCAATAGGAGATAATATAGGAAATAGGAAAAAAGGGAGGAAATAGGAAACGGAGGGTTAACATTATTAAAGTCCTAGCCCATCTCAACAAGCTCAAACTAATAAATAATTCATGGAGAGCCTTAATATCGGCACTCGACAAATAATTCAAATTCAAATAGAAGAAGCACCTGCCTAGTATGCTCAAGCTACTAAAGTTTGTATAGTTACAGAGGAGGTGTTTGATAGTTTCCAACTTCCTCTCGTCACAACAAACCCTGCAACAGTTCGGCTGCGATCTGTCCCAGATCCTTGTCAGCGATTGAATCTCGCAGTGACCTCTAATAAACAAAACACCATTGGAAATACATTCAGAGAGATGCGTTGTTTATTGCATTTTATAAGCCGTCAGTGTAATTAGATTGTAATTTTTCAAAAACGATTGTTGAAGACAGCAGCTGGCAGCTATTTGTTTTTGGTCAGTCCATTAGCAGCCAAGATTATGCGCTTTAAGGCCTCTAGTATATGTTTTCTTGGTAATATTTGAAGTCTTTCATATACAATGTAATCCTGAATAAAAGATGGTATTGATCAATTAAGTAAGTATCAGCTTCCTCCCCCAAGTCTCCTGTTTCATGTATTTAATATATGAACTCGTATGTAATCTCTCAAGATAGATGGTCTGCATCAATTCCAAAGCGTTTTATAGACTTGAAGGTTAGATCTGTGAAGCAATTATCGCGGATATCGCCATTTAGTTTCTTCATGTTGGAAATAGTGTAATTCAATTCAGATTGTATATTTAAGGCTTATTGCCAACCCGCATTGTTATATGCCGCGTATTACTGTTGACCACTAACAATTGCAGTTTTTGTTTGTAATACTTTTGTAGAGAAATGAAATGAAAAATTGTATACAAACAATACCATACCATAACATATTTCTGGCCAACAACAAACAATAAACAATTGGTTATTAATCAATTGTTTTCAATTTATTTTATTAATTTATCAATAAAGAATATATAAGAAGAGATAACGACTATGGCATCAAATAAAACAAACTGGCCATAAAGTAAACATATATGCTATCGCTATGCCTTTTTTTCAATGCGTTTTATTTTCATTTTTTAAATTGATTGCATGTGTGTGTGTGTGGTGTTTGGTTCATTTTTAAACGCTTCAATATTTTTTTATTTGTTTGTCATTTTTGTTTGTTTTTTTTTCTTTTTTGTTGTTGCATGCTTTTAAATGATAAATGCAGTCTAGACGCCAACGCTGCAACCTTTCGCATTCGTTATAAGCGCTACAAACGTATTAAAACTTTCATAGAGTTTTGCTTGTTGAACAATCGTACAAACATGCAAGTGGCAGCAAATGTTTTTGTGCTCTCCTATATGCCACTTTATATATGGTTCTACTACCCTTTCTCGTTCAGATATTGCTTTTTGTCAACAGTTTGCAGCTGTTGCCGAATTCAATTCAATTCCACTCAGTTTAGTTGGTTTTTTCTCCCCGAAAGTATATTCAGTTTTAGCCTTTCAATGAAGGGCTTTTCACTTAAAAAGAGGACAAAAAAAAATGTGGGAAAGCATAACGAAAAATGTTTGTTTGACAATCGTTATATTGAACCTTGTACTTTAATTTATTTGTCATTGACATGTGAGACTTTTTAACACACTCGTATTCCTGTTGAAGGCAGCATCGGTTTGTTCTTTTTTTTTTTTTTGTTTTTGTTTTGTTTGCAACCAACAGAGACGTACTGAAGCTAAGGTAGTTTTAAGTTTGAATATTGAAATTATTTTCATAAAGTTCAAATCGACACTGTGGATTAGAGTTGCTGGAAAAATTATAACTTTCTTGAAATACTCCTGGATCTAAACGTCCAGAATCGCAAGCCCTTTATGTATTAAAAGGTAGGAAAGTTGAGAATATCTTGTCTTTCAAAATGTCTAAATAATTGTACACCTATTTGCATTCTACTACTACCTCGCACCCTCAAACTATAACTGGCTTTACGATATTCCAACAAAAACACTGCATAACTCATGATCATCCCCTAGAATTGCAGCTCATGTTAAAACGCCCAAAATAACATTACTTGGGTAACGTTCATGATTTAAACAGCAACACAATTGGTTGTGTACACTGGCAATATTGACAGCAAAGGGCGTAACAAGCCAGATGTTACTGCTACCTTTAACGCTACTGTAAGGGTCCGGCAGTAAATGAGAGCAAAACACGCAGTATTTGTTGTGAACAAGTAGGGACTTCGGCGAGGTATAGAATATTATATTACGGTCGGTAGTTATACTTCCGAAATTCTCAATGAATTTGTTTATCTTCGGTCCGTCGCTACCAACAAAAGTGTTGTCAGTCTTGATACTCTTCCCAACAAATGCTACTGTGGCCTCAATAGGTAATTAAGTAGCAGAGACCTCTATTGTACGACGAATCCATGTTTCTTTATAAAACAAAAACATGAATTTTATTAAGTTCCGATGCATTAACCTTGAGAGTTTTCGAAAGAAAAGTCCCATGCCAGTTCTTCGGTCAAGTGTAAGTTGTACATGATTTCTACTCCCAACCCAGTAATGAGCTGTCTGAGCTCTTTACGAGAAATGAACGTTTTGCAGCTTATTAAAATCCAAAGTCTGCATTAGCTAGGCCATATTCCACCGTGACGGATATCTGATGATGGGATTAGTGGAAGTCAACGTCGAAAACTACATTGCCTGCATTGAAAGTAAGAGAAAGGCTTGTTGTCGATTGGTATGACCAATTGGCAAAGGCAAGAAGCAGATGCGGCTGAACGGGTTTGTTAAGGCTTGCAGAAAGCCGATGAACGGCTTGTTAATGGCCAATTAAGTACGTAAGTAAGGATCAGAATATGACATGAGGCTTACAATATCCGTAGCATAGAAAAACCTTGGACGAGCTGATTTTGAATATTTTTTAAAAACTGGCTAACTAAGCGCTGGCAAAACAATTGTTATAACAAACACCGGAATCACGTCTCCCCTATGGATAACTATTTTGGAAAACCAGTGTCATTGTTCCCTCTTTTAGTCGCCGTAGTCTAATAGGTAGTGTGTTGGCTTATTAGACGAAAGGCCAGGGTTCGAATCCCCGGTCAGACATCAAAAAAGGAATGTGAAAAAAATATTTCTGCGGCGGCTTCCTCTCAGCAGGAGATCTGGTAAAAACTCTGAGGGTAAATAAAATTGCATTGAAAAGTTTCTCAAAAATCTGTCGTTCGGAGTCGACCTTAAACTGTAGGTTCCGCCACAACAAAAGTGGTTGTGCGAAGCTAGGCCGTAATCCAGACTGAAGGGTTGTAATGGTCAATTATGTATGTATGTAGACACAGACTACAGAATAGGGTACCGAATCCTTTTAACTTTAAAAATTGCAGAAGTATGGTGAACACTTTTCTGTCTCCTCCGATCGTATTTTTAGTCGATGCTTTTAGTCACTGTCTCTCTTAGAAATCGAATTTGCTACCTTCAGACAATCGGGGCATTCTGTCTTATGAGGGGATTGCAAACTAATTTTGTTATAAATTCTAGAAGGGAGATAGAATGTCATTTACCATCTCCGGTGGGGCTTGCAGTAATACCACCCTCACCATACTATACAGCTCACTTCAGCGTAGAGAGTAGGAATTATCTCTAACCACGGGATCTTTTGGCTCATACTAGCTACTTAAGTTTCTTAGTGAATTTCAATTTTAATATGGAAATTATGGAATTAAATTAAAGTTTGTTACGTCACTGCTTTGGACAAACAACAATCTATCCAGGTTGTAAGCCGTATTTTTATTTTATTGAGAACATAGAAAAGCCGTCTATTGAATACCTTTTATAGGAAACAAAAGATGAAAAAGAAAAATAAAAAAAAAAACACGTATTAATGTATAGTATGGTAGGAGTAGAATAAAAAGAAATGATTATATTAAAAAAAAAAGGAGAAAATTTTCTTTTTTTTTTTCTCTCTTCTTTGGCTGCTATAAAACTCTGTTGCATGTTCACTAGTTCTGCATTTGAGCATGCATGTTGCTGTTATGCATACAAAAACGTAAATAAATTAGAAAAAAAAAAATCAAAAACAAAAAACAAAAAAGAAGAGGGAAAAATGCGAATTAACTGTTACATATGCCACAGATGAATCATATAAATTTCATTTCTTTCTGACTTTTTGGAAAAGTATTTCATGATTATGTTGTTGAGGTTAATAAAATGTCAGGAAATTTTTTTTTTTTTGCCTTCAAACCTGGTATGCCAGTATGTCTAGTTTTTATTTGAATTTTCTTTTAACAAGTTTTCTACTGCTATTCTAAATTAAAAATATAGGGTGGCCTATATTTCCATATGATCGAATTTCTATTTTATTTTAATCAACTCATGCATGTGTTCCTATGGCCAGAGTTCGTTCATTTGCAAGGTAGTCGATATAAATAAAAGCCAATATACTTGAACTTTTTCTCGTTTTTCTCTCAATATTTTTACAACTTCTGCTATATCAATAAAAACAGCAACAGCAACAACAACAACAATAACAACAACTGTTGTTGCATCGATTACAAAACCATTTGGTAAGCATAGGTTTATTGCAATCGTATGAATATTTATTATTTTTGGAAAAGGACTTCTCTTTTGCTCTACTCTTCTCCAGCAGAGAACAGTAACAAGATCAGTTTCTGAACACAGGCAATATTTTAAATTGACAGCAGTAAAGTAAGGTAAAAATTTTGTTTTGTTTCTTATAAAATGAAAGGCGTTAGCATATGTCTGAAATGTAAAACAGAAAATATGAAACAGAAATATTGAATGGAGATTTTCAAAGAAAATTTTTTCGAAGTGCAGAAAAGAAAATTTAATACATTTACTAGATATGAAATTAAAAATAAAAGCACTCAATGAGAGATACACAATAGAATCTTATTAATCTTTGTATTACATACAACTTCAATGGGTTATCACCAGTAATAGCACTCTTGATTTGTCTTTCAATCCTAATAACAATCAGTTTTCTTTCTCCTTCGTCGCATATCCTGTTGATGCACACATACATGCATAACATAATTGGTCATAACAATTCTTTAAACAGGATTACAACCTAGCTTTTGACAGCATCTGTTTTGTGTGTTAATTTCATACATGAGTGGCGGAAGCTACAGTTTAAAGTCGATTCTGAATGACAGATTTTTGAGAAACTTTTCAGGGCAATTTTATTTCTCTCAGAGTTTTTGCCGCAAGTCACCAAAGAAATATTGTTTTCATATGTCATTTTGTTCAAGATTTCTGATCTGGTGTTTGAACCGTGGCCTCATGCCTAATAAGCCAACACACTACCTACCTAGGCTACGGAGACTACTGCGATCCTGGCAATACAAATCCGAGAAAATAAGCCTGCAAATATACGGAGATAAAACCACAATATTGTTTCCTAGACACAAGAAATCCATACGATTGGGACATCATACGAACGAATGATATCATCGTTTAAATCTACGACGGAGTATAATACTTGCTACCACATCTTATTCCTGTCTCCTCAAACAGTTAAAAATCAAAGATTTTGCTCGACAAGACTCTGATCCTATACATGTTGTTGTATGGTGCAAGGGAAAGGGAAAGGGAAGCTGGACTTGAAGAGAGAGAGAAAATTTTTTGATAAGACATACGCATACATTTGCGCTGACAGTAACTAAAGATATTGTAGGAAACATGAACTTGTATAAGCCTTCAATAGCATCCACATGTCTTGCGCAGTTAAGGTACTCCGACGACCGAAACTCTAATGGAAAATAGGTATGGTTATAGTATTAGGTTTCGCAATAATATCTCTCCCAATACACCAGAGTTTCCAACAATACTTTTTGGTGATTAGTTCTCCTCAGTGCTAGATAGAATCGATCTTTCTTTTCAAATAAGTGCTCTTTGAGTTTAAAATAACCAGCGAAAAGCTTGAATACTATGCTCAGCCTTCTTCTTCTAATGCATAACTCAAATGTCTTTTCGTTTTATTTACCGAACAAAGGCTTAGATTTCCTAAAACCTATTACACTAGTGTCTACCTCTCTCGATTTTCTACCCCTCCGAACGTCTAATTTTATTCACAAAAAGATTTTAGCGTTGTAAGCCACTTGAGACGTACCCTAACCACAAGCTATTTTATGTGTTCATTGCCAAAATTTCCAAGTAAATCGGGTTCCAGTGGAGTGTGATCATAATTTTTTTTTGCCAAGGTGATGCAATGGGACAACCTCACAAAAGTTGAATACCGGATTGGAGGTCTTAATGTCAGATATTATTGTTACTTGCTGTCCAATATACTTCCTGTCTAAGTTGAATAGCACAAAACTTTTAATGGCATAAACTTACACTCACATCTCAATGAGCTTTGAATATTTCACTCTTCTGTGCTGCTTCTATCCCACTGTACATATATCTTCCATCTAACTGTAACTCCAGAATGTAGCCCCTGTCTTAAAGGAGTATGCATCAGCCATAAAGTTCCTTTCATTCTTGTTAATCAATCTCATAGCAATATATGCTTGCATTAGCCGAAGCATCTTCTTTATGCCTAGAATAGTTTACTTTGAATACTGCAGAGAAAACAAATTCCAAGGAATTTGGACTAAAGCAGTAAGCCTACCCAATCAATATCAGCCTTTTGTCCACAAATCCAACTTGATTTTCCCTAAACTTTGATAGGCAATGTCATGAACATCAAGTTTAATTAGTGTCTTGAGTAAAATATGCCGTTTTGATAAGAATCGTAAATTCTTATTTCAAACAATAACACTTGAAATGTTCACTAATTTAATAAAGCATCGAATAAAATGCTGCCACATTTCATTCTTTTTTTCTACTTTTCTTCGTTTTCTTTCTGTTTGTTGCAACTTGCAACCCCTATATCAAATTAATTTTTATTAAAAACAAACTGTCATCAATTCTTTTAACCATTTCTTGTGTGTAAATTGGTATGAGCGGGTCTTTGTGTGCAAGAAAACACCAAAAACAAACAAAACACTACTGTCAGCACATTTTACACTTTTTCAACAGTGGCTGAAGCTGCTACTGCTGTTAAGTATTGCTGCACTTGCATGCCATGCCTGATACTGTTGCCACAAACAAAATACAATAACATCAGCAATAGAAGCGTATTTACACGCAGCATAATACATTTTGATATTCACATAGTAAGAGTTTAACATGAATGCAGCAAGTTTTCGGTGTGAGTAAATCTATGTTAGACGTGTATGCGTATGTGTAGTGTATACACATGCAATTTAGCTCCTTTTTTGAACGGCAATATATGTTTATGCAACAACTTTTGGGTTTGATATTTACATGTTTTGCATGCCTTAACAGAAAATCATCCTGAGGCACGTTTTAGTGCATAAAGTACAAGAATATCAGAGCAACATGCCACAACCACAACTAACTGAAAACGGAAATCCCTAAAAACGTTTCTACTCACAAATAAACATTTTACACTGTTAGTGTGCTGATGTGTTTGTGTATATGGTTGCTGTGTGTCTGTGGCAATGTTAAATGCCACAAAGAACGGTGGCAAATAGTAGGAACCACAACAGGAGCACCAGGAATTGGAAGTTGAAAAACAAAAAAAAAATGGAAAAAAAGAAATGAAAAGACGTTATGAAGAACACTTGAACTTCAAGCTGAGGTTTGGTCTTTTGTTTGTGTGTGTGTGTGTATGCCAAACGCATCATACACTGTGGAAAAGTTTATTAAATTCGATACAAGACAGTAAAGAAGGAAATTTTAAATTATTTGGAATCAATTTCAGTTCTAATGAGAGTTTAGATGTGTTTACCTAGCCTGCTTATGGAGCGATGTCGAAGAGGGAATGTGTTAAAGGCAAGAATAGAACGTGAATTGAAATAATTTACCCGTTTCCTAGGGATATCTGGAATTTAATATTTTAGCGAAGCGATAGACTTTTTCTTATCTTCAGATTTCCTGGTCCTGCAGAAGCCACTCCTGCAAAGTACCTAAAAACCGTAATGGTTCCATCAGTGCAATGCAAGAAAATAAGACTTCTTGTCGAAATGAATCCAGCACAGCTTCGCAACACTGAACTTGCCCTCATGTTGCCAACGGAA
Source organism: Sarcophaga bullata (assembly GCA_005959815.1). NCBI lineage: Eukaryota > Metazoa > Arthropoda > Insecta > Diptera > Sarcophagidae > Sarcophaga > Sarcophaga bullata. The sequence continues at coordinate 4,156 of QOCX01001690.1, read as the reverse complement.
TTGGCCCTTCTTTTAAATGCACAGGACAATACCTAATTTGAGTGGAGAAATCGAAAAACCTCATCACGGTAACACATACATACATAATTAGTCATTACAACCCTTAAGTCAGGATTACGACCTATCTTCTAACACCACGTATGTTGTGTGTGTTAATTTTGTACACGAGTAGCCGGACATACAATTTAAAGTCATCTTCATACAACAATTTTTTGAGAAACTTTTCAAGGCAATTTTATTTTTCTACCAGATTTTTTATTTTTTGCAGTTTGAACCGTGGTCTCAAATCTAATAAGCCAACACACTACCTACTAGACTACTGCGACTTCAAATAGCTGCAATGCCGGAAATCTCTGGATTATCATACTAGAAGTTGGAAACTTTGAAATCGTAAGGAACCAAGTAGTTTACCCGAATATATATTTGTCTTTCAGTATTGTAACTTGTCCAGGACATGGTTGGATCAGATGTAAACAGCATTTAACCTTGCTCTGGTGTTGAAAACATCAGTGAACAGAGCGCAAAGCATTATAAATTTGGAGGTTTTAAGATAATTTAGCAGTTTACCGAAGCTGTATGCAAATTCCATTTTCTAGGTCAGCATTCTATTGCCTAAAATGATTGAAAGCAAAAATGAAGTCCTTTTTAACGTTTCGTCTTTCAACTTCTTCTGTACTCAGTTCATTTGGTACACGATTTAATTGCTTTTCGATGACTTAGGCAGCAAACAAACGTTTTATAATTACTTGAATGGACTTCAGCAGGCCTTTATGATTTAACATCATCAGTTCCAAATTCATTTGCCTGCTGTGTAGGTTATTTCGTGTCTAAGTTGCCCCTATGAGACTGTATCCATATTCACAATAAAATTCAGTGAGCAGTCGCTATACTTTTCCCCGAAATTTTTGAGAATTTTTAAAATGTTTCGTGTATGCAATCCCTTATAGTATTTCAAAGCCAAACTCAAATTTTACTTGTAGTTTCAAAGAACAATTTGAATTTTAAGCCCCCAAAACAAAATTTCATTTCCTTTATCATCAGAATTTTCTCTCATTGTAACCGCAGACGATGGTAGTTAGTTGCAGCCTACACGGATGGATGGTTGAATGAATAGAGATGACTGAATAGATGGATGTGTGCATGGATGGAGCATAAGATAGAGTATGTATGAATGAGGAGCTTTCAAGAAATTATAAATTGCTGAAGTATGTGACATGCTGCATAAAGTTGAAGGAGGTTGAATAGACTTAAAGATTCTTAACGCGAAAAAAGAGATCCAAACAAAGAGGCAACAAAAAAAAAAAAAAAAAACCACGGAGAAGAGAAACGAGTAACAGAAACAAACAGAATAAGACATTTTTTTTAAGTGTTATTTATATTAGCGTATATGCACGTACATACGCTTGTATATGTGTATGTACATTGTATGTGTGAAAGTAGGCAGATAAAATAGGTATTTGCATGTGTGTATAAGCGTGATAAAGTACTACACTACTACACCAGCCAAGTTGTTATAGTATTTTGTTACCAATTTTTTGTTTCTATTTTCTCAAGGAGTTTCGCCTTTTATACACAGAAAAAAAAGGAAGAAAGGAAGTAAAAAGAGAGGAAAAAAAAAAGAAAACAAAAAATTTGCCACAACAAAA
>QOCX01001689.1:0-29889 GCA_005959815.1 Sarcophaga bullata | reverse complement strand
TAAAACTGTTTTAATAAAAACGATGTTCTGTTCGTTTGTTATTGGATACCTATTAAAACGATACCAATGGCTATGAAATCTAAAAGCGGTCAATGCATTCCGAAAGAGTAACTGTTTCGTGTGGATTTTAAGCAGACGACTTTGTCGGTCCATATTCTTTTGTGAATTACGTTAGGCTGGTCATCAGCAGCAGCTGACACTATACATTTATGATTGCAAACTTATTTTGGTCTGAGTTGGATGATTTGGTCACTGTGGTCGTTTTAATTGGACTACGCTACGTGCCATATAGCTGTGCCGCATCTAATAACCTGTGCAAGCGATTTGATGACATGATCATCACAAGTAACCACCAAATCAGTGCAATTTGAATCAATTTTTCTTGTGGGGTTTTCTTAAGCCGCAAGGGGAGCCCATAATTTATTTCAAATTTTTGTTTTGCATTGCATTCGGAAGAGAACTTCCGTATTAACTTCTTAATGAATGAATTAAAATTATAAGAAAAAAAAGAAGAATACGAATAAAATCAACGATTTTTTTTTGTGGGTGTAAGCAAATATTATTATAAAAACACCAGGAAGTAAAGTTTTCAATTCCATCAATTCCATCAAAGTTATGAGAAAGAAGAAATTTCTAAAGAATTTCTTTAACTTTGTAAAGTGATGAGGATTGGAGAAATCAAGATTCAATCGATTCGACTTCGATTAGTTTTTTTTTAAATGTAACACACGATATAATACCAATACGAATTTAAAAAGTTTGAATACATTTTGAAAAACAATTGATTAAAAAGGGTTAAACATAAATATGTATGTATGTGTGTCTTCATAAGTATTTTACGGAACAATTTATACTCTTGTATACATAGTTGGGCATGAGAAAGCATAAACAAGCAAACGGCTTGCTGGCAATATTTTGCATTAAAATTTTTAACCAAAAACCTGTTGTACACCATTTTTTGTTACTCTATGAATATATTTTCTAGTTTTGCCTTTCAATGTTTAACACAGTCCCACCTTTTTACAAATATAATAATTTTCGTTAATGTATAGGTATGTATATGTGTAAACAATATTTCATTGTCATGAGATGTCATGAGAGATAAATAACAGAGTGGACTGTTGTATATTTATCAAGGATTCTAATATTAAACTTTTTCATAGGCTGTGATTTTCTCTAAAAAAAACTCTCTTGATTTACTCGGACAGACACGCTGTTTCAACATCTATCCTAGTCCACGTATGCCAAGGATTTCTCGGCGAAATTTTGGGATAATTCGGAGTTAACGTTTATATGGACTCCGTAACATAGGAGCATTGTTGAATATTGCATTGCTGATGAGTTGATTGGCCAAGGTGATGAGGTATTGCGATTACCTCTTTCTTAACTTACATAATTGGTCATTACAACTCTCCAGTCAGGATTAAGATCCAACTTTTCACACCACCGATGTTGTGAGTACTAATTTTATCCATGGGAGGATACACTTTAAAGTCATGGAATTTAATTTACTTCCAGAGTTTTGGTAGAAATCTGCTGAGAGAAATTCGTCGAAGAAATATTTTTTTTCATATTCCGTGATGTTCGAGATATCTAGTCTGGGCTTTGAATCACGGCTTCAAATCTAATATTCCAACATACTACCTACTAGACTACGATGATTTTTAACGATTGTCCCAGTACTATCCACTCGTTTTATACTATCGTGTTGATAGCAGAATAGTACGCAAGGAGAACAAGAGCAACTTGAACTGAATGACTATTCTATTGGTAGGCATGCCGAATGTTTTCCATTTCGTCAAATGACTTCTGCTCAGACTGTTTTTTTATCTCATTTGTCATTGCCTTGTCTTGTCATAAAAACATTACGGATTTTGTTCTCACACTTTCTAAGATTCTCGGCCGAGCTCTCTGTTATAAATATTGCTGCAATAGCAAGACTTATTTCAGACTAAGGTTAGTTAGTTCCCTCCTGGGTATGTTGTATTCATTGGGCGAATATTGGTTGTTGTATCACAATGAGCCTAAATACTAGCTTAAGTGGAACCTCTTCTTCTATTCTTACCATACCATCGATCCACACACCAAATGATCCATCTTTCAGTGTATTGGCAGCAGTTGACCTGCGTTAGACTGCTCTTCACAGCAAATTAGGCAGTTCAGTGTGTTAACGCATCAAATGAGCCAAAAATGAGCAACAATTTCCATAACATTTTTCATATCACAACGCGTGGAATGTACAATTGATAAGAAAGTGAAATTTCATCTTGTAATTAATACTCATACTGTAGAATAAATAAATAACAAACAACAACAATATTCTGGTCAACAATTTAAGTGAGAAGCTCTTAACATCTCTCATTGTCATTCCATTCTGCACTTTTTCATTTTAATTTTTTGAATTTTTTTTTTTTTTCTATCATACAGACAAGATAACTATTTTTTTTAAATAGGCCCGCATCTTTTAGAATGCACATCTTTTTGTGTACATATGTACATGTGTATCTCTGTCGTATGTTCCTCTCTTATGTTAAGTATGGTGCCAATATGCGCGCTGCTAGTGTTTGTGTTCATCACTATACGTGCGGACATGAATACATAGAATATAATATTACTACAAACGTGCCTCTTGCCGTTGCTTTCCACTTAGCTCCGCTCCTTCCAGTTCTGTGCACTTAATACATAACACTCTTTCGTTATGCAACTAGGACATGACTCCATCACATACACACATCATATTCCAACACTTGACAGTGTCTTGAGTTTCAATGGGTTTCGGGTTGGAGCCGTTAGCACTTCTGATATCGTCGGATAGAATCATAATCCTCGACCTTAAGAGCAACCCCGGCGTCTTAGAATACACGTCGTTCGTTCACGGTGTTTAGTCTACCGCTCTCGTAATTTCGAAGACACTCAAGGCGATCTACCTGTATCGGTACTCAAATACCCTGATCACTCCGAAATGACTCCATTACTTGTGCACACACAATACGATTACACTGGGAGGAGGCGGAAGCAACCACATTTTATTCAAGTATCTGACCATTGCTGGTTTAAACTGTATTTTTGTCATCTTATTTTTCAATTTCTGCAATCCACGTCAATAACAACTGTTCGTCTTTTTGAAGCAAGCAAACTTAGCTCTCAAATATTCACTGCCATGGTATGATTGAAGTGCTGCTCAGCCTAGTGCGCGGAAACCAACGTGTTGCATGTTTTTCCGATAGACTCTGCCGAATCACATACGAATTATGTCGCAACAAGTGCTTGGTTTGGTCTCTCCCTAGCACCTGAAAAAATGGATGATTCTTTGGCTCAAATCATTATTTTCTGGTATAGAACACAGCAAGATTTAACAGAATTTATAATGAACTTAGATGATTCACCTGGTATTTTGTATTAAAATTTGATGTCAGGCATTATGGACAATGTTTGGTTATTATAGCTACTAGAGATGTTGTAAAAATCCTTCCCTCGATGTGTGTTTTCATTCCTGATTTACGTGATTCGTGTGGGTGGCCTGAAGCTGAATAATTTTTTTCGCAAATTTGCTGCAAGTGGCTAAAACAGACATTCATGATCTGCACGCATTCTGTGCGTCTAGAGATTAATTATTTTCATATTTGCCTTGTCTTCAGATAAGAAGAATCCGAATAGTTATAAAATTGAGACCAAAATCCTTGGTACATTTTCGGTATTTGAAATGTTTTTTCTTGCAGCAATTCCTGCCAATTCTAATCGATCGGATTGTTTTTAAATGTTTTTGGGGGGGGGAAAAAAATTGCATTGTCAGTGTGCTGTTTATTGGGCCATTTTCAATGATTTTTTTTTATTCAATTATTATTGTAATTAAGAAAGGACGTCGTTATTTAACGCATAATATTTATCGGATAGAATCTCTGTTAGAGAGTTATAAAATTTTTCCGATTTTTTAAAATTCTTGTATTTTAATCAGTTTTATTAATTACGCCTCAATAGTTATTGTATTGAAAATGATTACTGAAATCAAATTATTTTGTTTGAGTATGTGACGTTATATTGAGATTGAGCTGCGAGTGATCTTATTTCAAAAATTGCGAGGCTTCAGTTCACCTTTAATCAACGATAATGGTAAATCTATCATTCTATAATTAATGAAAATGAAACAAGGCAACAAATAATAAAAAGTCCAGGGAATAATAATTTGTATCGAAAAAGGAATCGTTCAAACATTCAGTTTGTTAAACTCTGTTTTAAGCGCTTTAAATTCGTAATTCTAAGAAACTCGACTCGATTGTTAAGTTAGAGCGTTTACACATATCACGCATTGATTATACCCAATATGATGGAGTTTAGTATATAGAGTGTTATATTGTGTCAATTCTCAAACCTCGAAAAGAAGGGTTCATGAAGAATTATATTTATTTGCGTCCTCCTATCAGCAAACATTTGGCAAGAGCTCAGAGCTTTGCACCCAGAGAAGCTGTGGATATTTCAATGATGTTGTATTCCACACACAATTTCAATGACATCTCAAAAATACTTTGTTTAATTTAAATTTAAAGATTGGAATCGCTTAATACAAGACCCATTATATAAAAATTAAAAACAAAAGAAAATCCACAAAAGTTTGTAATATGAAAAGAAAGTGTGAGACAAGACGGAAAACTAGACAGCATCTATGAAATAAAAGCGAAACCAAAGAAAATAATCAAATGAAGTAAGATGTTCAGGTGATGTTTTCCCCATGAAATTACATAATATGTCTGTATGTACATACATATATGTATGTATATATGTCTGTAAACTTTACTACTGGTAAATAAAAACAAATAAATATGACATATTAATATAAACACAAAGCAATCAATATAATATATCTCATCACATACTACATACAAGATATTGTTAATATGGTCTGTGTGCTACAATTAATTTACTGTGCTACGTTATTTTATTAGAAATTCTTTGCGTTTCATTCTCTAAAGCGGGTTTTAATAATTGACATTCAAAAATTTTAACATGATTCTTGTTTGAGTATAAAAATAGTTTTGCTGTTGTTTATTGGGTGAATTAGATTTTCGGTACTCAACACTGCTATTCCCTGGCTAGTGCCTGGTATTGCAAACACCAGGTGCTTTCTTTGGTATGCATTGATGCGTTAGATGTTGAGAATGGTTCCGTGCACATACACTCTATTTGGATTAGAGGCGTTACCATTCTGTGAGTCAAGTGGTCACAGCCTTCAGGGCCTGACAAAGACCCATTGATCCATTACTAGGTTATTTCTTTGATAGACCGATGAAATTATTTCCTCTTATGTATGACCAACAAAGTGTTGATCGCCCACTTCGTTGAGAAACTCTTGATACTACCTTTCATTGAGACTACTTTCAAACATCTGAATACTACCAGTACCACAGGTAAGGGTTGTCCATCAATGACTCCATTCTTTATCGAGAATTATTGCTGATTGCATTAAGGCAATCTTTGTTTCTTTACCATGTAGTATACACAGGACTGGGCATCATTAATCTCCGACCTATATTTTATATTGCCTGTTTTTATGTATGGCAAGAGTAATCACGACTTAATAATTGCTCTGAGGATCCGGAAAACAATCTTCGAAGGTGTTTAATGCTGAAGATCGTCATCTCTGACAGGATCTACGAGTCAAGTTAATACGTTTTTATCTTGTGGATCGTCCGACATCACGTTGTGGTGCAATGAATCCTCCTTACTGGTTTTGAACGGCTCAATTTGTTGGCACCCTTTTCCGAGGGCAAAAAACTGTGAGTCTTCAGCTTCTGGTGACGAGCCTGTTGCTTTCTTGACATGCCGTCCATACCTCTATCGAAGAATAAGCGATCTTGAGGAGAATAAAAGGGACACTGACCATTGACGAATACCCTCGATTTAGTGTTTAAATCCGCAGATATTAAAGGTTAGAACATAATGATCAAGGTTCTCCTTTATGGAACAAATAATGACCATACTAGATCATAACAAAGAAAGACTGATGAAGAGAACATTGACCTTACTTTGAAGTCTCTCTGTACTAGGTCTGACAGTTTTGATACTATCCTCAGTTCTAGATCCCATCCCGTTTCAAGAACTACTTTATGATGTGCGCTGTGCTGATCAGACTTCCTCAATAAGTTTGTAAGTCAAACAAGACTCTGTACAGTTTAATCACTGTGTTTGCTTAGGTGCTTTAAAACTAGCGGTGTTGATTTCTAAATTAAGTTTCGGTTATTTATGTGAAAATAAACATTGTTTTTTAATGGAAAAGTACAACGTCTTTTCAAAAGTTATTGGCTATGCTGGCACTGTTTTTCATCTTTCAGGTTCATCTTTCTTCAAAGTTAGTGATTTGTTTGTGTTTTCCTACAAACAGCACTTTCGAGCGAAACATTTGTTTCACGGCACAACATACGGCTCGTTTCGAATACATGTGGCCATATTGACTCATTCTGTGTCTTGCACACTTCTTAACCGATATACCTGATAGAGTGATACAATTGAAAATTATTTTGAGCCAAAGTCTTATTTAGTTTTCATTATCATTAAACAAAGCACAACGATTGTACAAGAATTCCGTTTGTACTTCGAGAATTCAAATTTCAATTTTGAGACCAATTTTTGCATGAATTCAAAGAAACTGTGCATACTACGTACTGCAATAACGGAGTATAAGAGAGTAATGGAAATAAAAAATATTCAGGAAAAATTTTACTCGTAAAACATACTCAAGGATATCTTTCAAATGAAATTTCATGAATTTGATTAATGAGGATTCATTCCGTGAAAAAAACAACAACACAAGAAATGTTTTTCAATGCCCCTGATTTTGTGACCCTAACATTGATATGAAATTTAAAAAATTGTCGCAACTGGTTCGAACTGAAAGAAAGACCAAAATAATTTGACTTGAATTCAAGGTTCTCGCTGTACGTTTACGTACGTACTTGTAATTTCATTATCTATTGCCTTGTTTTTCATTGGCCTTGAATTGTTTATCAATTTTTCAAACTAATCTTTCTTTTCACTTTTCATTAACAGTAAACGAATGTGTACGTTTGCACATAATGCAATAATTATAACAAAAAAAAAAAAAAAAAAAAAAATCAAAGAGATTTATGTTTAAATAAGTGCATAAATAAGTAAATAAATGAATAAAAAAAAGAACTAAATGCATGTGGGATAAGTTTGGCACTCTTTACAGAAATCTTAAAAGAACGTTCTTTCCGCATTATATTAAAAACAGTCTATTATGCAGAATAGGACAGTGTTGTTTAAGTATTGAACGGCGGGTTTCTATTTCTTTTTGGTCGCGAAAATGGGAACCATTATGGTTCGGGGGGGGGGGGGGGGGGATTTTTTAACTTCAAATTTCTTCACGTAAGATGCTCACATTTGTTAACGCGTTCCTGTATTTTAACAAGTTAATTTAAATTACACTGTTAATGTAAATTAACAACTGTTAATGAAACACAGAGTTAATGTAATTAACAGTGTTATTTAATTAACGTGGTAATGTAAATTTAACAGTGTTGAATGTAAATTTAACATGTAATGCATTACGTGTTAATGTAAATTAACGTGGTAATGTAAATAAACATGTTAATGTATTAACAGTGGTAATGTTACATTACAGTGTTATGAATTAACAATGTAATGCTAATACAGTGTTTAATCTTAAATTAACAATGTTAATGTAATTAACGTGGTAATGTCTATTCAGTGTTATGATAATTACACTGATATGTAAATTAACAGTGTATGTAAATAAGTAACAGGTTATTTTAATACAGCGTTAATGTTAATTACAGTAATAATATTACTTAACGTGTTGAATGGTTAATACGGTGTACTGGTATTAACAGTGTTAATGGTATTACGTGTTAATGGTAATTAACAGTGGTTAATGGAAATTAGCAGTTTAATGTAAATAACAGTGTTAATGGTATTAACAGTGTTAATGTTAATTACAGTGTTTGTTATTTAACAGTGCTTAATGTAATTAACAGTGTTAATGTTAATTTAACAGTGTACGTTCACATTAACAGTGCTAATGTTAATTAACAGGTGACAAATGCTATTAACAGTTGTTAATGTAATACATTGGTAATGTAAATTAACAGTATAATGTAAATAACAGTCGGTATGTAAATAAACAGTATTATGTAAATTAACATGTTTGTTAATTAACAGTCTTAATGTAAATTAACTTGTTAATGTATAAATTAACATTGTTAATGTAACATTTAAACATTGTTAATGTAAATTAACATTGTTAATGTAATTAACATTGTTAATGTAAATTAACATTATTATGTATTTACATTGATTAATGTAAATTAACATTGTTAATGTAACATTACATTTTAATGTAAACTACATTGTTATGTACAATTAATTGTTAATGTAAAATTAACATTGTGAAGAAATTACATTGTTATGTAATTAACAATTGTTAATGTCATTACATTGTAATGTAAATTAACATTTACATGTAAATTAACATTTAATGTAACATTAACATTGTTACTGTAAATGAACGTGTAATTAACTGGTGTGAATTGTAAATAACAGTCGGTAATGTAAATTGACAGTGTTAATGTAATTGACAGTGTTAATTGTAAAATTAACTTGTTAATGTAATTAACCATTGTTATGTTAATTAACAGTGTTATGTTAGTAAAGTGTTAATGTAATTAACAGTGTTAATGTCAATTAACGGTGTTAATGATAAATAACAGTGTTAATGTAATTCACAGTGTAATGTTAATTCAGTGTTAATGTGTAATTAACAGTGTTAATTTAATTAACGTGTTAATGTTTAATTAACAGTGTTAAGTTAAATAACCAGTGTTAATGGTAATAATTGCATGGTAATTAACAGTGTTAATGGTGACTTACAGTGTTAATGTATATCTCATACAGTGTCAAGTTAAGCATAACACGTGTTAGTCGGTAATTAACACTCTCTCATGGTAATTACAGTGTAATGTAATTGGCGCGTGTAATGGTAATTGACGAATTTGAATGGTAGTTACAGGTGTTAATGCGTTCACTTACAATGTTCAATGGTAATTAACGTGTTAATGGTAATTGAATCAAGTGTTAATGGTGTAGAGTTAACAATACTTCAATATTGAACTTAACATGTTAATGGTAATTACATTGATCGGTATTTAACAGTCGTTAAATGTTAATTAACGCGTAATTAAATAACCAGTGTGAATGGAAATTACAGGTACCTGGTATTAACAGAGTTAATGGTACTTACAGTGTTAATGAAATTCAGTGTTATGTTGAAATTAACGAGTGTTAATCTAAATCTAATCGTGTTAATGTTAATTAACAGTGTTTAATGATAATTAACGTGCTAATGTTACTTAACGTGTAATGTTAATTACAGTTGTTAATGTTAAATACCACGGTGTTAAATGTAATTTAACACGTTATTAATTATCAGGTGTTAATGTTAATTAACGTGTTAATGTTAATTATCAGTGTTAATGAATTTAACAGTGTTAAATGCTAATTATCAGCGTTAATGTAATTTATTAAACAGTGTTAATAGTAATTACACAGTTAATGTAATTAACAGTGTTAGTAAATTAACAATGTTAACCTGTTAATTAACAGTATTAAGTTACTTAACAGTGTTAATGTTAATTAACAGTCGTTAATGCTCTTATCGGGAGGTTATTGCGTGAATATTCAGCCTTAATGTATTTAAATTAACAGTGTTATGTAAATTACGTGTTCAATGTATTAACAGTGTTAATGTAAATTAACAGTGTAATGTTACATACACAGTGTTAATGTTAAATTAACAGTGTTATGAAATTCACAGTGTTAAGTAAATTCAACTGTGTAATGTAAAATTACAGTGTTAATGTAATTAACAGTGTAATATGTTAATGTAACTTACGTAGTTAATGTAATTAAAGAGTTTGTAAATTAACAGTGTTAATATGTTAACTGTACTTACATGTTAATGTAAATTAACAGTGTTAATGAAATGAACGAGTTAATGCCGTAATTAACAGGAGTTACATGTTTAATTAACAATGTTCAATGCATTAACAGAGTTAATCGCTAATTAACAGTGTTAATGTTAATTAACAGTGTTATGCTATTTCGGTTACTCGCTCCTCCTCGCATTAATGTTTTAACATGAACGTGTTAATGTAAATTTACAGTGTTAATGTAATTACCAGTGTAATGTAAACATTAAGTCTAATGTAAATTAACAGTGTTAAGGTAAACTTTAACAGTGTTAACGTTAATTACAGTCGTTTAATGTAAAATTACAGTGTTAATGTAAATTAACTGTTAATGTAAATTACAGTGGTTAATGTAAATACATGTTAATGTTTAACAGGTGTTTATATGTTAATGTAAATTCAACAGTGTTATGTAATTTAACGGAGTTACTGCTAATCTAAAGGAGTTTAATGTAATTAACAGGTAGGATGCTATTACAGAGTTAATGTCGTTAATTAACCAGTGTTAATGTCATTACTTGTTTACATGTTAAATTAACGCTGTGGGTAATGTAAATTAAACAGTGTATGTAAATTAAACAGTGTTAATGTAAATTAACAGTGTTAATGTAAATTAACAGTGTTAATGTAAATTAACAGTGTTAATATGTTAATGTAAATTAACAGTGTCAATGTAAATTAACAGAGTTAATGCTATATTAACAGAGTTAATGCTAATTAACAGAGTTAATGCCTAATTAACAATTAATGCTAAATTAACAGTGTTAATGTAAATTAACTGTGTTAATGTAAATTAACAGTGTTAAGGTAAATTAATAGTGTTAATGTAAATTAACAGTGTTAATGTAACTCTTGATGAAACTGAAGACTTTAAATTTTCTAAAATTAAAAAAACCATGACAAAAATTTTTTTGAATCTGAATTGCTTGTAAACAATTTAATCAATATACCATGCCATGCAGCATCTTAAGTACTTACTTAATTGTTTATTACAACTAGGCTAACAACTTAGCTTCTCTAAACACCCATGTTGTGTGTGTTATTTTTAAATCATGATTCCGAACGACAGAGTTTTGAGAAACTTTTCATTGCAATTTTATTTATTCTCAGACTTTTTGACAGGAGACTGCTAAGAGGAAGACAGAGAAAAGAAATTTTTTCGAATTTTGTTTTATTCGAGATGTCTGGGTATGGCTTTGTTCTAGTGCCTTACGTCTAACAAGTGACTCTCAAGACAACTCTATTCTTATTAATTAATTACAAAACAAGCGGTTTCAACACTTCTAGAGTTCTAATATTACAAACAAATCTTAATGCAGATAGTGACTTACGAGGCTCCAGTTAATCTACTATTTGAACTCACGAACTATTACTGTACTCAGGAATACTTTTATAATAATAGAATGTGATATTAGAATCAAAATTTCTCTTGTTTGGGTTAAGCATCAGATATGCAAAGTTAATTGTTAGTTGCACAATATTCCAATCAGTAGCTGACAATACAAATTATCCTAATGACCTAAGTGAACTAAAAAATCTTGCTATCCTATATAAACATCTGAGCCCCTAGAAGATTTAGAGAATGAAAATTAAATTTTTCATCATGACAACTTTTTTTTTTGGTTTTCTTTTGGTCTTTCTGTATACTCGTACTATTTGTTGTATCATAATTGTTTTTAGATTACTTTTTATGCGCAACAAAATAATGCCGAACAATTTAGTATTTTGCATATTGCAAACCAATGAACTGGAAATAAATCGTTCTATGCCCTACAAAACATTGATAATTTATTCTTCATCTTTTGCTTTGCCTTTTTTCTTTGCAATGATGCAGTAGAAAGAAAATAAAATAGAAAAAATCATTTTCATAAGATCCTTTCACTTGCACAATCAAATCTTCGATTATTTTCGAATCACGCTGACGACACATTAAAAACAAGTGTTTTTTGGTGAAACAACAAAAACAAAACAAAAACAAATGATGAAATTAAACATACGACCAGAAACACAGCTCCCAAAACAAGCAGAGAAGGAGGAAAAAGTCATTGTTGAATGGTGATTGTCATCAAGTCTTTAAGGCAACTAATCCTACATCTCGTCGCCTTCTTTGCATGTGAACATTAAATATTCATGAGTTAATATTTTAATTTTGCAGATGAACATGCTTATGTAAAGCGTTAACACACAGATAGTCTTGAATAGAATGTGCCAAGCGACTATTGCATTATATCGGATCTTTCAACAGGGACTTCCATAGTTCGTTAGTTGATAATGCTCATTTTGTTGAATCTACATTTGACAAATTAGTCGTCATTTATTCAGTCTGTTTTTCAAATCAACAACATTAACCAATAATAATGGCGGTGTCATTGGTCCATACTTTTTTGAGAATGGCATTGGCTAGGCCATTAATGTCGATGTTGATGAATTGTATGATTTCGACATGTGGTTTCAATAGGACGGCGCTATGTGCCGCATAATCTATACCGGCCTGGATATTCTGCAAGATCGATTTGAGGGAATGGCTGGCTACCGAAATTTTTATTGTTGGGTTTTCTTAAATTACATGATAAGCCACAAACCACAGTGTTCTTCAAGCTAACATAACCCATGCCGTCGGTTAAATTCATTTGCGTCAAAGTCATGGTAAATTGGACATTTTGAGTGCGCTGGACATCTCATTCATATTTTGTTTTATTTAAATTTAAAAATAGAAAGAGCTTAATGAAAGACCTTATAAAATGCTTACACTCAGCCCAATGCCAAAATATAAATCCAACAAATCTTGGCAACATATTTCATTTAAAATTTTGCACAGGTTTCATGCCTTTCCTGAATATTTAGCAGGTGGAATAACCAACCAATGAAATCATGAATGCTACAAGCACTGCATTATGATGCCAATAACTATTTGCAGTATATGCTCACATACATACATACGTACATAATTAGACAAAGATATTGACAATAACAATGACAATAACAATGATGATAACGAATATCTTTTGTATTTCGGTGAATTTGTCGTTTTAATAGCACAGTTTTAGGTTTTTTGCATGAACCATCAGTGTAAATATATTTATTCTGTCGTTACGTTCAATTGAGTATTACCTGTGGATTTGGGGAATGCAATTTGAAATTAAAGGATTGCTTTTATTTGTATTTATTTATGCTTTAAATAAATCCTTTACTTATATAGGAAATTCGACCATGTGATCCTTTTACTAAACAAATCATACTTACTTAATTGGTCATACATACGTATATACATACATACAGACAGTGTAACTATGGCTTTGAACAACATAGTTTTGAGAAACTCTACATGGCAAAATTTCTTTACTCTCAGAGTTTTTGAGAACGTTGCTGAGAAGAAATGATAAAATAATTTTTTTTTCATATTTCGTTTTGCTGGAGATGTCTGAGCTGGGAGGCTTAAACCATGGGCTCGCTTCCATTAGACTACAGTGACGTCTAAGCATACATTTTAAGAATTTTGGAAACTTTACAGTCTACAAGAAATGTCACACATTGTTTTCACATCGTACCTATTAGACTTCCTGTGATTGCAAGCGTACGAAATACGTAATTGGTCATTACAACCTTTCAGACAGGATTACGACATAGCTTCTCATACCATTTATGTTGTTTATGTTAATTTCATACATGAGTAGTGGAATCTACAGATTCTTAGAAACTTTTCTTGTGAATATTATTTACTCTCAGAGTTTTTGCCAGAAACCTGGTGAGAGAAAGTTGCCGAAAAAATATTTTTTTTATTTTTCGTTTTGTTGTGTAGACTTCGGATTCCATTATGATTCTTATTGGAACTGTCATGAATCAGCCAACTGCAGTCCCAGGAATTCATCAGCAATCCAATTATCTCAACTTAAAAGTATGATGCCATCTTGCCAAATATGTCTTTCCCAATTTATATGGCCTTAGGCCCTAGCCGACAGTCAACTTTTTTAGAAAAGAGAGTCCATACAACGGTGATATCGTTCACTACTCCTTCAGTAACATTTCGGTCCTTAGGCTATCAAATTTATGATGACGGTTGGTATCAACAGAGTACAATCCCAATTGTCAATGGCTGTTAAGATTTGCATTATTGGGTATACTAGGAGTATACTTTCCCTTTTCAACCATTAGGCGGACGAAGTGTTAAGTGGATGTTCTTTCGGAAGGAATTTATTGTAGAAATTTAAGTGTTTTTCCTAAGTTTTAGTGCTTAATTCTTTGATATTAAATTAAAAGCATGTGACATGCACTGTGTTTTTTTAGTTTACCAAACTGATTATACTTTACAGAGTCAAGTAATTTATAAATTAATTAATCAAAGGCCCTACATTGTGTTACATTGTGTTGTAAGTATGTGACTTACTTTTTAACCTCTTTTCTATTAGTTTTTAGTATTTTCACACATTATAATACATATGACATACATACAATGTATTATGATGTGCGAGTATAATTTGATAAAGATTTTTGATAAAATGTAACACAACACTTTTGTCGCATAAACCGCATACATACATATGTATGTACGAGTGTATTGATACATACAGAGTCTCATTTGCATATACGCACATATGTAGCGCTATATATTGGCACTTGTTGTGCTAAAAAGTACAAAAGCCAACATATTCGCAGCATACAATGTTTTTTTGTGATATTTTTTTATATTACGTGCCTAAGAAACATTTTAAGGCGTAAATATATCACACTCACTAACGATTCAATCGAACGCCATCTATCACGCAATCTAACAAATAAATCAAAATCTATTGCAAGGTCTATGACAATAATATTACCGTAAAGGCATAAACGAAGATGTAACGCAGTTTATGACAATCTTTATTGAAATTGAAGAAGAAATTTATTCTCATACTCATACACACATTAACACACATACACATACACATACCCTATGCAAGTGAGTGTGTATTGTTTAGATGGCAATATTGATTTGTTATTGTTTCTTTTTTTACTTGATATTCCGGATTTCATTCAAGTACATACGTGAAGAATTGCGAAAAATGAAATTCGAATTGAAATCAAAACCAGGTGATGCGTTTTCACAGTGCAGATTAGATGTTGCTGTCTTTCATTTTTTGAAGCTTTTTATTCACAAGACATTTTTGATGTAATTTTTCATAGATTTTGTAGCATTATTTATAGGCAGTTTTACTTAATGCATCTGCGTATTACAGGTGGTATACCAAGAAAAACATTCCGATTCTAAACTAAATCTCGCTATTGTGGTAACCTTTATATAAATGACTGGAAATAACTGTCCAAAAACGACGTCTATACCTCAGATCTACAGCTACTACAGGAGTCAATCGAGGGAATGCCGAGTAGATCAAACTTGGTTTCTAGTAGGGCAGTGATATGCAAGTATCAGTTGTCTCGTTATATGGATCAGTCCAACAAACCTTAGCAATATTTCAACGACCGAAAGGAACGAAGTTTGACTGACGTAACGTACTCATGTTTTGGAATCTATGTAGGCTTTAGATTAAGTTTGGTTCAATGGCCTTTTGTAACGCCGTGCAGTAATGTGGTATAAGTTGGTAACGTGGAATTGTAGCTTTTTTTCTAAGCCAACAATATAAGAATAAAAGAAACAAGCTGAATAGTTTGCACAGCAAGTGCTCACATAGAAATTGATCAGACACATAGACCATAGAACGTAGACGAAACCAGTAGATAAGTGTAATTGTTTACACAGTAGCATAGAAAGGACGATAACATGAATTTCGAATGGTACATCAGCCCAAATGGAGTCTGTAGTTATCGCATAACTACAGGAGACTCTATATCCAACTCCTTTCATCTATACTCCTCCGTAAAAATGACAGATCTTATTTTTATTTAACGGCTACTCCACCTAGTTCGAATAGCATGCCATTTACCTTGATCAGGTCCAACGTATCCATATTTATACGAAACGCTTAAACTGTTTTAAAGGAAACAAATAAAAGTTTCTGACAATCGCGAGCACGTGCGGGGGGTGGGGCCCCCCCTGACGGAGCAAACTGTAGGTCCTGGCTGACGTGGGTGATGAGCAGAAGCTCTTCCCACAGATTTTTGTAGGTTCATGTTAGGTTTCTTAATTGGAATAAGAAAATTGAGTCCTTTTTCAATTTTTCTTCTTTTATTTATATTATATTCAAAGTCGTTTTAGAACAATAGGTAGGCAGGTAAACTTAAATTATTTTTGTTCTGCTTCATGTATACAGTAAGGGCAATAAAGCCTGTTTTTTCTATACACTATTAATTTGACCTCTTTATTATTGTAAAAAAAGTTTTGTAAGGCCATTTAACGAGTTATTTTAAAAATTTACAAAGAAAATTAAATTATTCAATAGAAGAACGAAAAATAAAACTAAAATTTGTTAAAATTCATAAACAAAATGTTGAACATTCTGCAGCAATTAAATAAAATCTTTCATGTTTAGCCATGAATTGAATGACGGTCTTAATACACATAATTGGCTGTCAAGTTAACCATTCGTAACAGTACAAGGCATTTATAGATTGTGTGCAGAATATGTTGTTAACTTCGAAATTTCATGTACATTAGTTGAACTAACTATGAATTGACACTTGATGCTTGTTCCACCCGATAAGACACCAATATATACCAAGTTCACTAAGGAAATCTTCGAAGATAATCAATCTAAAATATATAGCTAGCTCTGTACTGTCTTCAGATTTCAAATATGACAGATAACTTCATTGAATGATAATACGAACCAACAATACATAGAAAGTGCTCCTAAAGTTGATATGCTCAGACGTACTTTAAAAGATTCGTATTCTCAAACAATTTTCAAACCACTCGGAGAATCAAAACAAAACTTAAATCGATAAAATTTCTTTCCTTATCCTATTTTCACAGGCTGAATTTCCGTTTTTATTTTAATTTTCTTTTAATTTTCAGAAACAAACAAAAATTTAATAAAACCGGCATTGAATTTTCTGCAATTAATTATGAAAAAAAATTTTTTTTTCGTTTACGCTATTTCTTCAAATCTTCAAATGTCAACATTGTGTCCTTATTATCCTTCACATTATGTATGTGTATACGAGATATGCATATATTATTCAGCTGTGCATATCTCACTTTATAAACAAGAAAAAAATTAATTTAGCGTTTAACACGTTCGCCTTGTATTCGTACTACAAATTTAACTAATTTTTTTAATTTATTTATAAAAACAAAACGTATGTTTAAATAAATTAAAATTTGTTCGTGAAACTTTATCGATAATATCCATCGTTTTGTTTTTTTTTTTTTAGCAAATATGAAAATAAGGAAGTGGAAAAGTGGAACAAAAAATATTTTTTATTGTTTATCGTTGATCGCATTGTTGTAGTTTCTTTTAAGTTTTTATTCATCTTTGAAGAGACATCAACGATAAAAAGGAAAAAAAAATAAAGAAAAGCATTGAAAAATCTTTTCCTTTCTATTCTATACACAACACCGCACCACACATATTCAAATACAAATACAAAGGACAACAATTTCAATGTATTGTGTTAATTGGTACATGAATAGAACATAAAACAATGGCAGTCATTCATTCAGTCCATTAGTCTATCCGACAGTTTATTACCTTGGCATCCATATTTGAAGATGAAATAGAAGCACTTTCTGAATGTAGGATTTTCCAACTGGGAGACTCGAACTTTAATAGTTTCTAACGACCTTTTGGTTGAAGCTGAATTTGCCAATTAAGTTGTCATTTATTCAGTATGTTTTGCCAAATCACCATGGGTAAAAAAGATGTTCTGTACGGGCAACATTTTTATCGAAAAATCTTCTTCAGCGATTAGGCCTATCCAACGCATACCAATACAGTTACTGTTTGGTGTTAATTGTGGGCTGGCGGTATCATCAGTCCATTTTTCTTTGATAACAACCTTGAGTATTGAGTTCAATGATTACCATTTTCTTTTGGCATTCATTAGATGATTTGTACACTAATGGTACATAGTTTTAACAAGACAGCGCTACGTGCCACACAGTTCATCTCACATTCGATATTCTATTTGACCGGTTGGGAAGCATGGTCATTTCCGATGGGGGTAATGTGACCAGGCCATCAAGATCATGTGATATGACCTTGTTTGAATTTTCTTTGTGGAGTTTTCTTAATTGGTAAGTGTGTACTAAACCACAGCGGTTTCCCAAAGCCAACATAACACATGTCGCTGACCAATGGAAAATTTGACATTTTTTGATACGCTCCACCCAATGAAACCGTGTTGAACATTTGAACGATCTTATATTCACAGAAGGTTAATTACTTGACTTGTGATCGAATAAAATTTTGTTTTATTTTCATTTAAAGATATGAAGCGCTTAATGAAAGACCCAATATACATATACAGTTTATATAAGAAAAATTCTGTATTGTTTGTGACACGACAATGAGTGTGATTGTGTACATTTTAAAAGGGAACAAAACGAAAACAAAAATCCATTGATTGTTTGATTATAATTTTTTTTTAATTATAAAACACGACGTCAAACTCTAATATTATATACTGGCAAACAGCTGATTCACAGCTCTAACTAATTAGGTGAATGTATGGGCTGCCATTTACCCATGAAAGGTTGTTTAAGCCATCATCGTTCTCTTTGAGCCTTCATATAGAATGCCTGAAATGTTAAGAATTTTAAAATTGCTTAATTTTATTTGTTTACGTTTGTTGTAATTTTATTGTTCACCACTAATATTTACTAGTTGTATGCCAATAAAGTACTATTTATTAGAGGTGTAATGTAATTTATATTTTAGAAAGTATTTTTATTATACTATTTGTTATTTCAAGGATAATCATTGCGCCTTCGAGTCTTGAATTGATTTTAGTACCACAGGATTAAATTGTTCTGTACAAAGTTTCACTATTTTTCTTCTCTTTATAGACTTTAGAATTTGAATGTGACTTAGAATCTTGGTGGACTTAAAATCTCTTTTACTAATCAGAAGCAGTTTACGGTATGTTAAAGAAGATATTTAAATTGGACATACCTCATCTTTTCCACCTTCACGCCAGCTTCTGCACAAATTTTTGGTGAAGATAATTTTCAATCTTTGAGCTGTACTGCCCAATTGAAAATGGATACCTACTAGATACGTCGATAAGTCGCCCATTACATACAGTAACATAATTGGCCATTACAACCCTTCAGTCAAGATACGGCCTAACTTCTCAAACCACTTATGTTTGTGTGTGTTAATTTTATACAGAGTGGTCGGACCTACCAGTTTTAAAGTCGACTCCGAACGACAGGTTTATTGAGAAACTTTCAATGCAATTTTCTTTACTCTCAGAGTTTTTGCCAGAAATCTGATGAGAGGAAGCCGCCGAAGAAATATTTTTTCAAATTTCGTTTTCGATGTATGACCGGGGATACGAACCGTGGCCTTCTGCTAGACTACGGCGACTTCGTCTCACCATTCCATAACGTGTAATATTTTTCTGATACCTTAACATGTGTGTTTCTGTTCAGTGTGATTTCATGTGTTTGTTCCCCCAACACAGGAATGCCAGTCTTTCATCTGAATTCGAATTTGATGTCGTATCGGGCTTCCAAACGAAATTAACATGTGGGTGTCTAGTATCTCGCCCTGAGAAACCCAGAATTCTTAGATAACCTTCGATCTTCCATAAAAATTAAATGCGGATCCAGTGGTTGCTTTGCTATTCATAAATTTGTGCATAATCAGGTACTTTAAGGTCAATTAAGAAGTTTTGCAGAATTTTGTGAGGATGTTGTAATATTTTCTGGATGATATTTATGCTATGAAACCGGGTTTGAAAACGTGTTGAGGTATTGTAAAGTTAAAAACGACAATGCTTTTTGGTATGAGATTAGTTTACATGATTTTGTGGCTTGTTTCGCCAATATACGTCATAGTAGACAGTTATGAATAGGAAATAATTCCTACATGAAGCTTTTCTATTAGCAAATGTTATCATGAAGATCGCCATCATCTTAGTAGGGAAAAAAAACTTGACTCCAAAAGAAAATTTTTCACAACCTACACCTTCTCTAATTTCCTAAATTTTTTCTTTTCGTCGATTTCATTCTTAAGTAGACATCTGACATCTTAAGTAGACAATCATTTCGATAAGCCATAAATATCATTGAATTTATCGACGTTTCCAGCCGATCCTTAACAGCATTTAATTTTAATTGTTTAGAAAATTGCTCCAACATTTCCTGAAATATTCTTTTCTATTAAAAACCATATTAGAATGCGTAGAATGTAAACAGCAAAGAAGATAGACAGAAATACGCTGCAACACTTTTTCATAAGGATATTCATCTTGAAAAAATTTAAAAAATTAATGAAAATTTTACCACTGCAATGCATTTTTATTTTTTTTTTTCTATACAAGAAGCTAACAACCACCAACAACTATTTCTCCCTGTCACGAGAGCTGGAGACACAGATTAGGTTCAGATTTGTGTTACTAATGTGTCGTCATTTGTTTTGCATATATGCCATGACATCAAGAGTAGTTTTTTCGTCTCTTGCCAGTGACCATAGTTTGTTGTTTTAAATTCGCCATAGTAGAGTAGGTAGGGTGTCCACTTATTAGGCATGTGCCCGAACAAAACAAAATAGGAAAAATATTTCTTTTGGCGACTTCCTTTCATTAGTCTTCTGATAAATCTTCTGATAGTAAAATATAAATTTCTATGCAAAGTTTCTCAAATTTTTTGTTTGGGTTCGACATATTAAACTGTGTAAATGACATGAGTGGCTAGGTTGTAATCCTGACTAAAGGGTTTTAATAACCAATTTAGAACCGAATATGTGCACAATAAATCAGACAAAACTGGAAAAAAAAATAATAATGATGGATGAAACGGACTTGGTAGGCCGTAATATGGCCGTAATATCTACAATCTCAAGATGATTTGTCATTATTTGGAATCAAAGAAACAGAGGATCGAGAATATAATTGAAAAGAAAAAAAGAAAAGAACATAATCTTTCAATTTGATTATCTCTCTGAATAAAAAGGATTTTATTTTTCAAACTTGTTTGTTTTGTTGTACAATTCAAGGCTTTACTTTCTTCATCTTTATTTCAATTTCTCTTTGAGTTTTTACCAATATTTTTGATTTATTTACCGTTTCTCTCTCTTTTTTTTCTTTTTTTTTGGTACTTTTTTCATTTATCAATTATGCTAACCTAACAATGTCTGTTCAGATTCACTCTAAAAAATAACAAAACTTTCGTAACTAACTTCACACCCAAACACACACACACAGTGTAAAATCCAGCAATAAACATTTTTTAATTTAAGAAAAAAAAAAAAAGAAAACACAAGCAATGGCAAACATGAAATATTTATTATTGTTTTTGTTCCCTTTTGTTCTTTTAATTTGAAGTGACATGTCAGTCTGTTACTCAATATCAGACAAAAGCGATGACGGCCAAAGTCACAAAATACAACGTTTTTACAAAATTTTATTTGCCACTTAATATTAAGTGAATAATAAATAATAACAACAAAAAAAAAGAAACAAACAAAAACAAAAAAAGAATAAAAAAAGTTGAGATTTGTTTATGTTAGAAAACTAATAAACTACCACAAAAACAACAAAAATAAACTGAAAAGATATTGTTGTTGTGTTGTTTTAAATGTCTTGAATATTGCGAGTGAGTGGGTGGCATTGGTTGACCATTTGGCTCATCACTTGAATTCTGTGGCATGCCTATGAATAATAAAAGGCGAAAAAAAAAACAAAATAAATTCCAAAATAAAAATCAAAATAAAATTATTAAAATAAAGACTTACAAAAATACATACATCAACTCATGTAAAATAAATGATTCTTCAACATTAAATAACCACACAATACAAGCAAAACACATGTTTGACAATTAAATTAAAAAAAAAAAAAAAAATCCAGAGACAAATTTTGTATTGAGTAATGGAGGAAGAATTATTTTTCATTTCATTTTTTTTTCTTTAATTTTTGGAATTTATATTCTTTAAATGATAGGTAACTGAATAAAAAAAAAATATTCAAACGAAATGTTCTCAATCTTTAATATTTTTATTGAAATATACACACCGAGACTAAAAAATCCAAGAAGTTAGTCTCGTAAGTCCACTAGACTACAGCAAATGCAAAATAAGGAAATTGTGCGATTGTATGAACCAAATGATTAGGATCGAAAGACAACACAATTCTTACACAGAATTTCCTTTAATTAAAAGGAAAAACTCCACGTCATTTCCAGTCAAAATACAACTTTTAACATCGCCCTCGAGGTTTGCTTCTAGGCTTATACACTTTGGATGCGGTCGAGAGAAGACTAGATGGACATTTGAACACTGTTCTAGGCGGCACATAAAATCATCAAAAGGTTTTTCAAACGAATAAAACATTTCGATGAGACTGTTCGTTAAGACTTTCCACATTTTGTATCGTTCTAGGCGATCTTATTAAGCCTAATTTAGCTTCCCCTGGTTAGTGACGGTCTTTTTAAAATTGTTAAGGCATTCTTCTTTTTCTTTTTTTTTTTTTTTTTTTTGAAAAACTTTTGTATGCACTTTGATTGCAAACAAAACAACATTTTCTATTCGATCTTATTCAATTCGATGAGATGTAGATTAGTCTTTATCACCTTTTTTTATACGTGCATTAGTCGTTAGGAGTCTAAACTAATCTTAAACTAGAGGTCTATCTTTACCATCTTCCTTTTCCACTAACATTTTATTACTGCGAATATGAATGCCAATACTAAATCTGAAGAATGTTACTTGAATTTCTGCTCCAATACTTAAGGAAGTACACTGGCGACGGGAAGAAGCGATTCCGAAAGCCAAAGTGCACCAAGATTTCCGGATGCAGTTTTAAGAAAATACAGGGCTTTCTAGTTATATCATCTGATGGTCTTGAACATCATCATTTAGCATTTAAAAACAACTATCGGCTATCGGTTAATTACATTCTTCCTTAGTATAATCACGCTACTTATAGCTCAGCTACTGATAATTTTATCCATCAAATGAGTGCCAAACTAACTTTCCGTTTTTCATAATTTATCTTTTAAAGTTTATTTTTCTTTGAATTCAAATGTAAATGTAATTAAATCCTTAATATAATAATAAAATTAATAAAACAATCATATTTTTTTATTACAGGCTCTTTCACATCTGGTTACAATATATATGCACATCAGCATATACGGATTAAATACAATTACGGACGTATCTCGTTAAGTTAACCCTGCCTTTATTGTTAATCGAATCAATAAAATGACATTTTAAAGTTTAAAATATATTCGTATTATTTTCATTTTTGTTTATTTATAGTCTTGCAATAATTATAAGAACCGAATGTTGATCTCTAATGTCCAATATAATGTCCACGATAATGATTTACGTATGTAAAGTCAGAGAGAAAATATTACAGAATTCTATCCACATTTTGAAAATGGCAGTAAAACTATTACGATAGATTTTTTTTGTAATTACACGATTAGCAAAATACCAAAAAGAAAGTAAAATAAATGCATCACTGATGTAATGAAATGTGAGATAGTTTTGAAAAATTACAAAAAAAAAGTATGAAAACCGTACAACTGCCAAAATTCCATCCATATTTTCCCTTTATATCCTACGCTCTTATTACATATTAAGTTTACACTCGGTTTTCTGTACAAAAACTTGATATGCGTAGCGACTTATGTGATCGTCTAATCAATTTTCAAATGTTTTCAACAAATAAAATTACTTTTTAAGATCATTTCGGAATACTAATATTTCGAATTGAGTTCACAGTAAAGAAAATGCCACTTCAAGAAAATGTCATATGATGACTGAGTAAATATTTTTTCATATTTCGTTTTGATTAAGATTTTTGATGATGAGCTTGCAGGTCTAATAAGACAACGCACTACCTACTAGACTCGATCGACTTATTTCTATCATTAGACCGAGTTGTCATTAATCGCATTGTAGCGATTCTCACGAGCTACTGTATTTTCGGTAGGTATTCCGAAATTCTGCAAAAGCTCATCGCATCTGTCCGTTCCTTGAGCTTGTCATGAAAAGGCAGCTGTTTTTGATCTCTCATTTTTTGACATCCCTTTCTGAACGCTTTAATAAAATGTGTGTTGCAATAGTAACAATTATTTTGCACTAGTGTGGATTATCTCTAGGGAATGTTTGATTCCCGGGTTGAATATTGATTGCAGGATCACAATGGGAATAAATGTTATTCTTAGTGAGACCTATTCCTTCAAGAGAGGTTTGCTATTTTACATAAATACCTACATATGTTTGGAGTGGTATTTAAAACAGTATTTCGAATTGTTTTGGTTGCCATATCTAGTTGACAACCAATTTACTGGACTGGAAGATTTCAGGTCTTTGTCCAGAGACTGATTTCAAATTGAGTTATACTTGCCTGCTATTGGTACGATATTGTAGAGCTCACCAGAAATATCACAACAAAAAAGCATTTTAATCGGTTAAAATTTGGAAAAATATGCCAATGCTCAGTGGACGTTGACATAATAGTAGCTTCACAAATGGTACGATACTTCCAAAAAAAAGTGTGTTTTTTTAAGTTTCTATGAAGCGAAATAATTGATAAAACTAAATGGAGCACTTCAGAAGTTTTAGAACTTTTGTAGGCCAAAAAGAATAGAGAATACTTTTTAGTTATCTTCGTGTAACCATACCTATAATGGATGCAAACAATAATTAGAAATGTTTTCGATACTTATGAATTATCGGCAATAAAAATCCAAATCAATAACGATTTATTTCCTTTCGTAGACTTTTACCTTATAATATTTCGATTGAATTTAAACAATGCAAAAAAAGCGTAATGCGTAATACCACTTTTTAAGCCAAAAACTATTTTTCAATTTTCTCCCACTAAATTCTCTAAATCTCTAAATCGAAGGGGTATATGGACTTTTTTTCTTGACTGTACGTTGATTGAACTAGGTATGGATGTGTGTGTGTGTGTTGGTATTTATAGGTCAAAGTTTATGTTTCACTTAAAGTTATAAAACAATCACAGGCAAAACAAGAGTACGAAACTCACCTTTTTGTATTTCTGTTTTGTTTTTTATGGTAAATGAACACTTATTACGTACACTTGCATATGTAAGTGTGTTTGTGGGTGTTTTCAAGTGAGAATGTATTGGCAGCAAAAGTGTTAGAGGTCGAACGATGGTTTTTCTTCTCTTTTTTTTACATTTTTCATACGTTTCCGTTTCTTTATTCATCATACTCTTCGTATTTTTTCATTTTCTTCTTTGTGGCATGAAACGAAATTTCGAAATTCGCGAAAACAAAATAAAATACAAAGAATTACAGACAGACCAACAATTAAAATTCGAAAAACTACTTTCTTTTTTCTTGTTTGTAGCAAGATATTGTAGGTGTATTGATACGCTCTCCACAGTCAAGGATCGAATTATAAGTACAGCTAAAATAATTTCTGAAGTTTAGTTTTGTTGTAATAAACAATAGATAAAAATAGTTCAGAAATGTTTATTTGTGGAATTCTTTTATTTGGCAATGAAGCATGAAGTGCAGATGAGTGTCAGAAACTACATTTATTTTTTCATAATTTTTGCCTGAACCTAGATAGTCAGTATTTATAAAATCCATTCGCTTTGTTTTCAATCTTTTTAGCTCAAGATAGGTATTCTATGTTGGAGCCGGTAGTGATGACAGTATGAAAAGTAAACATTTAATAAACGAAAATCTAATCTCTCGCCTTCAAATTCGTACTATAGGGTCTTCAAACTTTGATAACTGACACATTGTCTGGTCATTTATTCAGTTTCTTTCTCCAAATTCGCTAACATCTAAAGCGATTGCACCCAATTCTGAATGAACGGACACGTAAACAAATCGAGATTGCAAGAGTTTCTAAGGCATCCAATGCATTGCGAAAAATTAATTGTTTGTTGTGGAGTTTGGCCTGGCAGCGGCCAATGTATGTTAATAGTTATTATCTTGCTTTTGGACAGACTTGGACAAAAACATGTGGTTTCATCTCACATAATATACTCTGCACTAACTATTTGACGGCATGGTCATCTCACGTGGAGGTGATGTGATCGGACCACCACGATCGTGCAATTTGACCGTATTAGCCATTTTCAATGTCAATTTCAATTTCAACATTCAACATCAATCAAATTAACTCTGATTTTTAGGTTTTTCAAACGAAAAAAACATTTCGATGGTATCTCACACACCCACTAACACAGGATTACAATCTTGTTTTTCACTTCACCCATGTTGAGTGTATAATTTTATCCATGAGCCGACACCCAACAAGAGATTTGACAAGATTTTTTTTTCATTTCCGTTTGTTCGAGATGTCTGAGTTGAAGTTTGAACTGAGAAATTCGCGTCCACCCCGTCCATACATTATATCGCACAAACACTTTGTTTTATTTAAATTTAAAGATGGGAGACACTTAAAAAAGACCTTGTATTATTCCATTTCCATTTCCATTTCTCTATTCTCCAAGTTAGTAGGGCGAATTCTAATTTCAAGGTTTTCGAACGTTATACGATGTGTGTATTAGTATTTACTAATTATAGGGTATTTAGTTGCGTAATTATTTCAGTAACACCCACTGTTCTTGACATACTTGAAGAGAAATACGAAAAATAACTCCATTTCCCATTTGTGTTTGGCAATTGCTTGAAGACACGCCATACTATACACCATAGACAGATTACCATAAATTCAAAGCGGAAATGAAGTCGCACAGAAAGACTCTTGCATTGTTCACATTATTTTGCCTTCGAAACTAAAAATAAAACTTGTCAGGTCGTCTAATATTTGACAGTGTTTTTGAAATGCTCCTTTCTTCTCTCTTTTTTTTTTTTGTTGTTTGTTCGTCTACTTTAAACTAAGTCGTTACACGAACACTTCTATGCTTATATTATAAAATGAGTTTCGCTTAAAGTATTTTACAGGGTGTGTACATACGTGAGTTAATGTGTTCACATTATTCTTATTTACATACTTCGGTTTTCACAAACCGAATGATATTTTTTCTTTTGCGTTCAGTATGTAAATTTATTTTGTACAACAAAAAAGTGCTTACTGAGCTTACCATTTCACTATGAACTCGCTAACAAACGAATAAGGCTTGAAAATAATTGAATTTTATTATCAAATTATTCTATAGAAAAATTATTTTCAGCGACAGTGATTCGTGAATGAGTATTCCAGAGTTAAAGACAGTTCAAGAGTTAGCATTTAATGAGATTTGTTTGATGCTGTTTGTGAATTGGTGACATCATTAATCGTAACGTTATGGTCAATGCGTCAGATGGTCTGATATCTGAATTCATTTTGCGCAAATTTAAGAAACCGTACAACATGCCTTATGACATGCTAACACCATCAAACCATTGAGGTTTACGATTTTACTTGACAAACTATTTTTTATTAAATGCGGTATCATTCGCGTATAGGGCATAATGATCGAAATGTGGGTAAATTTGCCAATTTGGATTTCATAAATGACAACTCTTTAAGGTTATGATGACATTCACTTTCTTCCTAAAGATATATCATTCACTTGTATAAAGTTTCTTACACTTACATGTGCTACTTGGCTTGTTCGTTGTACTTTCCTGCATGAAGTTCTTACCATTTTAGCCATGAAGTTGAAAAAATTCACGAAATTTTTTCATTAAACCAAACAAATATTCAGAGAAAGCAAATGAATGATTATAATCGTAATTTTTACATCATCATATGCATTCTCTGCCTTTATTTGCATTTTATTTCATTTCCTAGTGAAACAGTTTTATAAACCTTTTCAAAATTGTTTCCATAAACATAATTCAATTGAATATTATGAGAAAAGAATGATGATCAGTGTTATATTTTTCTAATTTCGTTTTTAAATAACAGTAACAGATTTGAATTCTACATGATAGAAAGCCGACAGGACTTAATTATTATATTTTTTTTTAACTATGGTCATATTAAAGTATTAACACGTTTTTAAAAGTGGTCGCCTTGACAAAGAACTCTTACGCAGTGTCTTTCGGCTCAATACACTTTTTCTGACATAACTCAGTAGCTTCAATTCCCTGTTTATAGAAACTGCAATCTAGATCCTGAAAGTAGCCATCCGTTCCAAGCTTTACCTCTATTCTGTAGCAAAACCTTTCACCACTAAACAATATATTCATGTTTTTAATGGGGTTCGGCTGAGCTGCATCTGATATTAGCAGCCGTAGTTGACATGTGACTTGGTGTGTTGCTGCTTTTTTTTGTTAAAGCTGACTAAACCTCAGTTTCATGATCTACAAATGCTATCCCATTTCTATGTTTCATGATCCTAAATTTTTCGATGCAATTCACATACGTACATACAAAATTGGTCACTACAACACTTCAGTCGGGATTACGACCTAGCTTAGCAAACCACTTATATTGTTTGTGCTAATTTTATGCATGAGTGGCGGGACCAACAATTTAAAGTCGACCCTGCACGACAGAGATTTTTGAGAAGCTTTTCATGGCAATTGTATTTGCTATCAAAATTTTTGCCAGAAATCTCTTCATATTCGGGTTTTGATATCAGACCTGTGGTTTGAACCATGGTCTTACGTCTAATAAGCCAACACACTACCTATTAGACTACAACGGCTTCAATTCTTCTAATTTAAATCACTGTTTTTGTTTTTGTTTTATTGATCGTAATAAATGTTTATTAGTCTATACGTCAGATGAGGTAAAACTTCCAATACACTGTTTTCTAAATAGATTTTGATATTACACGTGACTCAGCCTTGTCATGATTACATATTCAGGACTTTTTCGTTCCCTTACGGACCATTGGAACACTGGTATCTCTTTGTGTTTACAATAAATTATTTGAGTTAGTTTTTATATTTATTAATATCAGAAAATACACCGGTATGTACATGTTTAAAATATGAGCTCGTAGATTGCAAATAAAATAAATTTGTGTTCAGTTTTAATTAATGTCGTTATTGTTCGCACAATTTTCTGTGCCACTGTTCACAACTTGTTCTAACAACAACAATTTCATTATTTGTTATTCCTTTTGTTTATGTGCTTTGCAATAAACAATAACAATTACTACACAGATCTGCAGATCTTTGTAACGGATATCTTCTCGAAATCACCATAAATGCCTTCTTGTTTTGTTTGTGTATTTTGTTTACATTTATTCTTGTAGTTGTATTTTCGTTTACTTGTTTATTATTGATAATTTGTAAACAAAATCATTGTTCTTTGTTTTTGTAGCTGTTGTTTATAATTGTAAACAAGTGGTCTTACCTCTAAAGCTGAATTCACCCATGGTTTTGGAACAAAATTTCTGTTCTGAAAAAATTTTTTTAAATGGAGTTTGACGATTCTCTTTTGAGAGAGAGAGAGAGGTAGAGAGTAAAATTTTGTTCGGAACATTTTCAGCTTGAATTGGTTTAATTTTAATTTTTGTTCTGAAACAATTGAACAGTGCTGCCAGATACTCAATTTTATACCAAAAATTGAACTGAGCTGCCACATTATATTATTATTATTATACATATTGTATGTATAATAAAATACAGAGCATTTGTTTAGTTTTGTTTATTAATGTTTTACTCGGTGGTTAGTGTGTTACTCGGTGGTTAATGTTCTGTCATTGTTATTAAAAAAATAATTAAAAAATATCAAAAGATAGAATGCTACTGTGCTGCCTAATAGTATAACTAACACGTCGTTTACAAACATAGTTCATATGGTAGCCTTGTTTTTCCGGAACAATTGTTCGTAGTGGCTGAATCGTTTCAAAACAAACTCTCAAAAAACTAAATTGTTTGAGAACAAA
>QOCX01001688.1:0-24666 GCA_005959815.1 Sarcophaga bullata | reverse complement strand
CCAAAACAGAAATGCTTTTTCAGCTTGTCAAGCCTCCATCTGAGATCATAATTCACATGAAAGTCTGTTCAGATTCATCTGCCGAAATAAAATTTTAATTTAGATTCACTTTTGGAACCAACAAAGACTTCCCTCTCATAGCGATTACAACTGACTTAAATTCGAATTCAACAAAAACCCAATTAAAGTTGTTTATCAAGCCCATTGCAGAGTTATCTTCTCATTGAGAATCAAATCAGAAGAAAAAAAGTTAAAAATGAACGAAAGATAGGCAGGACATGTCAAGCGAATTCAATGATTTATTCACCAGTCAACCAAAAAAATAAAACAACCAAGAAGAAGAAACAACATTAAGAATACACTTCCACTCCACACACTCACCACTCATTGGTCACTGAAAATGAAAAAAAAATCAAAAAAAAAAAACAAAAATAAAATGCTGATGAACCACCAAAAGCAAGTTGAACGTTTTACATCAAAAATTGCAAGGCCAAATAGCAGCAATAGTAAGCACAGGAACGCCATGCAAAGGCAATCAAATTTATGCGCATGCTCGCCCTCAGCTCAACTCAAGTCAATTCGGCACAGCACTCAAGCGATCAGAGAGACAGAAGACAAGTGAGCGCAGGGCTCATAAATTGAGGACGGCATTTTATATGAACGTAGCAGCATCTGAATCAATGAGCATGAAAGAAACCTCCAAATGCGTAAGAGACGAAAACAGGATTGATGATCATCAGAGCTGTTAAACATGCAACCTTATTCATGATAAACTTGGCTTTAATGCCAATGCCAACAAACAACAGTCAAACGAATGTGTCTGACAGATTGACGCTCGCTTCATACGTACTGCAGCAGTACAAAAAAAAAAAAAAAGAGGAACAAATCGGTTAAAAACGAAT
Source organism: Sarcophaga bullata (assembly GCA_005959815.1). Classification (NCBI taxonomy): domain Eukaryota; kingdom Metazoa; phylum Arthropoda; class Insecta; order Diptera; family Sarcophagidae; genus Sarcophaga; species Sarcophaga bullata. The sequence continues at coordinate 23,764 of QOCX01001688.1, read as the reverse complement.
GAAAGAAAAAGAAATCAACGAAACAAAACAACAATTTTTGCATGAGTGACTGAAGATGATGATAATGATGATGATGGTGGCAATTTAGAGCCACCCAGCCATTTGAAATTCATTCAACACAACACAAAGCACACAGCGGAGAGACACATTGGACACTGAGCCTCATCATCAGCATCATCATCATTCGTAATATCACTGCGCAGAAGCAATGCAACTGATCCTCATCACCAGCAACACTATGGTGATCGAACATCACATTTGCAATGAATTTGTAATCAAAAGAGATCAGCATGCGATCTAAAGAGATCAGCATGCGATTCTTCATTTTTATTTTCCAAAATAAAACAGAAAAAAAACACTAAAAAAACGAAACGAATAAGATTGTCTGTTTGACTGTTCGGTTGTCTGGCTGTCTGTCTGTCTGTTTTTGCAGCATATTTGATGTGTCTATATGTCTTCTTTATGTGCATATAAATCGTTTTGAAATGCCAGTTTTGAAATCGGATTTTAAATCATATTCTCCTCTCTTCTTTTTTTGTTTTTTGTTGTAATTTCAGACCATTTGCCCATTTGTCTGTTGTTTTTGTTCATTCCATCTATCCATTTGACTGCCTCCCTCAGGCTGTGTCTACAACATTCTTAAATGAGCATTCAATAATCCCTGCCAAGGTTGCCATACCAGTGGAATTTAATATTCGAGGACTTCGGTCAAAGTGACAAAGGGTTGGGGCTTATAGAGCAAACTATCTCTCTTGAGAGCAATTTTGTTGGTAATTTTTAATTTCAAGTCGATCCATAGTCGCCAATAATAGTCCATAACATATAGGGTGTCCTTATACGTCTAATCCATGCCTTCTTGCCCTGACCAACGTCATGAGTTGCATTGTCAGCCAGGGATGCATTAATGAATCTTAGGTTCGAAAATTGTATTCTGATACTTAGCTCCCGTCTTCAGGGAAACCTTTAAATGGCCGATAACAAACTTTGGCTTGTTCCCAGTTAGTCTGATCCATGGCTTAAGTCTCTCAATATTGTAAAGTTTAGATTTCCTCAAATCCATTTGCTAGAAGAGACAACTTTCTTATATAAATCGGATTAGATACGGCGAATAGGGGTGGAGTAAGAAGCGATTGCGAATACACAATTGGGTCCAATATTAATAATTTTATCGTGTTAAAGCTATGGGGCGAATTATATAACAGAGTAGTAGAGCTCCGATTAATACTCTAAGAATCCTATGCACCCATCCAGGGAGCTAATTTTCTAGAAGCACTGAGGTCTTCATGTTCCAGACACATTCACATTAAAATCATTGAATATCAAAACTGGTTCACCATTGACTACTGACATCAACGACATTAGAGTGGTTAATAGTATGGAAGTCGCCGTAGTCTAGTGGGTAGTGTGTTGGCTTATTAGACGAAAGGCCAGGGTTCGAATCCCCGGTCAGACATCAAAAACGAAATATGAAAAAATATTTCTTCGGCGACTTCCTCTCAGCAGATTTCTGGCAAAAACTCTGAGAGTAAATAAAATTGCCATGAAAAGTTTCTCAAAAATCTGTCGTTCGGAGTCGACTTTAAACTGTAGGTCCCACCACTCACGTATAAAATTAACTCACACAACATAAGTGGTGTGAGAAGCTAGGCCGTAATCCTGACTGAAGGGTTGTAATGGCCAATTATGTATGTATGTATGTATGTAATAGTATGGAAGTGAGCTGATATCTCGGTATCACCGTCAACATCAATTCGGCTTATGAAACTTTCAATGAACTTATACGGTTCATCAGTGGTCTTGAATACGAAACGAATCTTAACACAGCTCACGCTTTTAAAATTTCTAATGAACACATGCAATCCAGCGAGTTTCTATGCAGAAAGCTTTCCCTAATAATGCTGTATAGTGCTATGGCAACCCATAAAAAATCATAATATGTCTTGTATAAGCGTTGAAGATACATACAAGTTGACGAAGGCACACCAATCATAAGAACAAGTTGCATGCAATAATTCTGGTGGAAGGCGATTTTCTCTTGTGATAATACAGTGATGCTTTGCCTGCTCGAACTACCTTAGTTTAAGCGAAGTGAGCTTTTTTTTTCTTCTCCGAGTAAATCCTCCGAAAGTTTCGGGCTCACTTCTCGTGAGTTTTCTTTGTATCTTCCGTCAAACTCCTATATGACTGGAGCTCGCAGAGCGTAACCCATTTCTCCCACATTTCTTGATTGTTCGAATGGCGCTATGAGTTCAGGATATTGTAGAAATACTAGCCCTATCCTTTTTCTTTCTGTAACAAGTTAAATTGAGCACATCTTCTGGTTCGTGACGTGCCGAGGAATTCTTATGTGTTGAAATACTTCACTAGAACTAAAAAACTATCGCTTCAGTCGCTAATATCTGTTTTGGATACATCCGTACCAAAGAAAGTTTTGCTTTTTAAAAGCATTGGCTGTCGCGACAACCATAGGCTCTTTTTGGTTGCTTCGCAGCCTTTCTGTAGACAATGATGCTTCCTATAAGGGTGTACTATATTGCCAATTTTAGTTATCTAGAGCGGATTGTTTCATTAAGTAATTTAGAGTTTTTGATGTTCTGTTAACTCAACATCTAACACGATGGCGCTGGAAGTGAGAAGAGAACGTTTAACATCATTAAAGATAATAATTATCATTAATTCATTAATTTATGCTGAAGAAATTTTAAACATTTTCTTAAAAGATTTGAATTTCGAACGAGACGTAATAGTCTCCAAAACATTGAGGGACTTTAACCACTAACTCTTTAAAATCAACTGGTGCGAGTCAAATCTAAATTCGAACGTAGTTCTTAAAGTCTCAAGCGTTCTTAGAGTTCTGTGATTCGGAAAGTGATATTTTGGTAGAACGTTTGCGTCCCAAGCTATTCGCTTTAAAATAACATGATAACTATGAATAATAACACAATTCCTCCTATACAAAATAATTAAACTGCAAGTTGTCGAAATCGAATACAAACTACATATTGGTTTAGCAACTTCAGTACAGGTTTTCAACATATTTCTTACGCCTCTTGTGTTGTATGTTTAACTTCCTATCACGAATGCGGGCCTTATTTAAAAGTCGACCCCGCAAAAGATTCTTGAGAAATTTTCATTGGCAATTTTTTATTACGACGAAAGAAGTCAGAATAAATATTTTTTTATATTTCTTTTATGTACCGACCTGGTCTTGAAACAGTGGCCTAACAATGCTGATAAGCCAACATTACTATCTATTAGATTACGGTGATATTCAATCACCTTTACATATCCATACATAAAATACATTATTGTGCAATACGACATAGAATTCTACAGAAGCGGATAAAAGTTCTCTTTACAGTCAGATTTCACAAGCACCAGACTCCATACAAAGGGAGGATATATATTTACGCTGGACCGAAGAGGAAAATACAAGAACAACACTATATAGGAACATCGCGTAGTTGCCAGATGTAAAATAAGGCAGTATTGCCAGTCAATTGTTGCCAGCCGGATTTTCTCTGGTTGACTATTTCTTGTTTCCAAATCTGACGCAAAAGTTTAATGAAAACGAAGAAAATCGACTTTAATGAATCATTTCACAAACAAATATTTAAACTTAGTTTTCTGAAGGGATAAATTGTGTAAAACGGTAGACAAAATCCATAGAGCTTAAAGGAAACTATGGGAAAATAAAAAAAAATCTGTTGATCTACGCTCGTATGAAAACTTCCTAAATTTATAGAAACAAAACCAAAAACTTTCATAAATCTTTCCCCAGTTTTAAATTAAATACTTGCGATTGGTAACTCTGTTAATTCACAATGAACTACTGCTTGCAACGCTACTACATAATCAAAACGAAAATAAAAGACAGACAATCTTATGAAAATGATTCACATTTGCAATCATGTCTTGAAAATCTCACATAACAAATCGCATAATTATAAAGCAGTTCGCATTCGTCCATCATTTATCGCCAACTCTACACTTTTTCAATATTTTTTTCTCCTCAGTTTCGTATTCAGTTCACCTCTGTTTTTTTTTTCATTTCGTTTTTAATTTTCCGCTTTCAGTTGTATATGGCATTGCGGCATGCCACATGCAGTTGGTATCGGTATCAGCACATTGCTGTAGTCACTGCAGTCACAGGCACAGAGAAACAGACAAACAACAACAGAAACAGAGACAACAACAACAGCAACAGTGAACCAGAGAAATATTATTTTGTCTGATATGAAATATTTACCATTAAATGGATTTTATTATACAAAATATTTAAGATTGAATCGTATAAATCACAGAAATTGTTGTTCTCCTCTCTTATGGCATTGCAATTTCACAATTTCATCATCAAAAGGTGCAATGTTAATGGAATCTTTCGTGTATGTATGTATGTTGCAGCATGAGAGTTAGGTGAGGTAGATAGGTTTTGTAGTGTAGTAGTGGACTCATGTATGGCATTCATTTATTTTGGATTATATGGCAAGCCAGGAAGTGTTATGGCTGTAGATTGAGAGACGTTATGAGATGCCATAATGGGAAATCATTAATTTGTTATGATAAGATTTAAGACATCATTTTCTCTATTATTTCTCTTGGTTTTTAATTCATCGTACATATGGTACGTAGTTAAACAGACAAAATTATTAAAAACAAGTAGTCAATTTGAGGAGAGGTAAAAGTGAACATAGAAATACTAGCGTAATACTGGTACTTTTCGATCTGTACCATTGGAAAGTAAAGTGAGTCGTCAGTGTACTAGTTAAGTACCAAGAGTAATTCAACACTTGCCCTTTACTAAATTGATGCTCAAGGCTATATTACGTCGTACTGTCGTTTCCAAATGAAGTAAAGTACTTGGACTCCCTAGCGAATGAAACATTAATTTTCATCTTTGGGCATGAATGCCGAGGATTTCATAGGTGAGCTTCAGATCATTTTTAGGTAACTCTTGTACGGGTTCCGTGACATAGGAAAATCGTGGAAAATTTTATTGTGGAGCTGACCACGTCCGGTACGAAACTCGCAATGTGTGTTACAGTGCATAAGTATTGCGGTTGCCTAAGATAATTTGGATCTTATCCACTTGTTTTACAGAGAGGATTAATCTCATTGGCAGCAAGAGAGTGCGTGCAATATTGAGAACTGCATGGCCACCCAACGCTCAATGGCGATTTCAATGGGTTATTGGCCTTTAGGCAGACATGGCGAAAAATTTGGTATTTCGGCAAGTGATTTCTGCCTGACCTGTGGGTCTGAGAAGAAGGAATCGTCTGTCTTTCACTTCCAGTATCAGTGCTCTACCATGCCATGAAAAGACGAAAGTTTTGATTTCTTACTTCCAGAGAGGCCTGACCGAGCTCTTAATAGCAAGATTGCTCTAGACTCGGGTTTGTTTCCTCTTAAAGTTTAATCTGCGGTTTGAATATTAATTGTGGTTTTACAATGGGACTAAATGCTGGTCTGAGTGGGACCTCATTCTTCAAGAGTGTCCGCCACCTTACCTTATATAACCTACAAGTACTTAAAAGTAAATTTTGATCTCGAATCTTGATTAGAAACCTCAAGTGGGTAAACATATTGTGATGACTGCCTTTTACTGCTTGAACACTTGTAAAGAATTCTGAAGGAATAGGTGGACTTTCATCTCGCGTTCTATATTGGATAGAGTGTTAAAATGTAGGAAATCTTTTCCTCAGCTCTGTTGAAACCACATGACATTGGTGTCTAGATCATCCAGATTAGGCCAAAAGAAATTGGTAATCAGCAACTTATAGTGCTCGCCTTTGACAGTGATGGCCTGGTCAATGTCGTTTTTATAGAAACATGAACAGAAGGCGCTTCAAGCCAGTGTCTTTTTCGGACTGCATTCGATGATCTTGGCCGTGTGGATTGGTATTGGTATTGATATTTGTTCTCATACCTATTCATTGAAAAATGGACCTCATCGCTGAAGAACGGGCCCTAGAGCCTAAAGAGCGAACACATGCTGTTGTCTATGGTCGTTCATGGTGATTTGGCAAAACAGTTTGAATAAATGTTAACTAATTTAACGGCTTCAATAAGAAGAATTATCAGATGTCAAAACACTGAAGATCCCGTTTGATGGGATCTTCTGCCTTATGTCGTGTTCACAGTCATATTTTATAAATTGGGAAGCACAGATGAATTTTGCCAGGCAATACATACTTACCGAACTGTCGAGCAGCAAATGACAACCTGTTTTAATAATTTTAGGTAAAGGCTTTCTATATCAAGACTTAACCAGTTGATTGTACAAAGACATAGATTTTCCCTAAGACACCACACAGGGCTTTCAGCAAAAGTAAAACACTTAGAAGTTTATGGAAGACGTCATAGTCTGTCAACTACTTGCTTTACTGCTCCCTTTTCACAGACTGTCGCTAGAAGGGATTTTGACGTCCAATAGCAAAAACGTCTCAGTCTCGACAATGATGTGGCAATTTCAATTCAAATGGAAAAGATTTCATACAGTTCAACTCTCTCTCTCTCTCTCTCTCTCTCTCTCTCTCTCTTTCGCTTTCCCTAATAACCATGGCAACAGGAAACAGCTTTTTAAGTATTTTCTCCCTTCTTTCTATAATTGTGACAGGTGTTTGCAAAATGATTTATTCCAACAGTTAATGAATGACGATATCAACCATACAATATCACACTCATTATTGGCAAAAGAATTCATTATTCCAACTAGTTTATGTACAAATGTGTCTTCCGCTCATTTCATTTCAAGCAGTATAGGGAAAGAGGGTATGGCAGTAGAGAGAGAGAAAGAAAGAGAGAGAGTTGAACTGCAATTTAAACGGGCAATCATTTTGAGATCATTATCAAAAATATTAAACACCACAAAGAAGCTTAACAACTGCACAAGACAAGACAACATATAACAACTGACAACAACANTATCAAAAATATTAAACACCACAAAGAAGCTTAACAACTGCACAAGACAAGACAACATATAACAACTGACAACAACAAAAAGCACAACAACAACAATATTCAACTGCCACCAATGGCAGATTTATGATTTGCAACTTGATGTACGTCGGTTAAATGTCCAGAGTTAAACATTCTCTACCTGAGAAAGAACATTGAATGGCTGTTGGTAACGCATAAATTCACATTCACATCTACATTTACATACACATTCCCATACATACCGACTTTTATTTTTTTTTTGTTTTTTTTTTCAGTTTTCTTGTTTTCTGTATTCATTTTCATATTTTGGCCAAGTCAATTGGTTAGCCTGGCCTGGCAATTGTGCCTGGCTCTCATATCACACACATCTTGTGCAGGTTTCTTCACATCACCATGAAATGGATGACGGGGGGAGCATATTCATATTCGTCCATGAATGCCAGTGGATGTTATTTATTTTTGAGCCATCTTGAGTCTTGTAATACAAACACACTTGACTGACTTTTTGATGCATTTCATGGGGCGTTCCAGCACAAAAAAAAATGTTCAAGAAATTGTTGGCAACAACAACAGCAACAACAACAACAGCAACACAAAGAGAAAAATTCATTTTTTTTATTTGAAAGATGGCTGCACGGACACCGACACCGATACCGATACCACTGGAATCGTTCATGTTATGTTCTCTTCCGTATGTGAGTAGAAGAATGTCAGTATGGAGACAGACCTCAACATCAAGCCAGTAGACAGCAAACGAAACGAATAACAACAACAACAACAGAAGAAGAAAAAAAAGTAAAAATGAATTATTAATTTATGGCAGTTGTATTAATTTACCACGGAAACTGCAAGTTCATAAGAAAAAGAAGCGCAAAGGGAAACAGTGACAGAGAGAGAGAGAGAAGGGGGAAGAGATTAAATAAAGAAAAAAACTAATTAAATACCCACTACGATGGAAGTCATCTCGCCTGGAGATTATTAAGTGGAGTTTAACCGACGTTTAGTGCAGATAATTTAATATAAACACGATATTAATTGCATTTAGATTCCAATGAAAGAACCAAAAACAAAAACAAAACACAGCAAAAGAAAAAAAACAAACAAACAGGAAGTTTATCTAAAAACAAAACGAAGGATTTGCTCAAGTAAAACTTTTGTTGGCATTACTTTTAAGCTCAAAAGTTCATCCAGAATCCACTACACGCCGAAATCTCAGAAGCATTGTATCCTTGCTTAGCAATACTTTCGAGTTGCTTTCCATTTCAACTTGGACAGAATGAATATACAAAGAACGGAATATAACAATGCTAACTGACACGCGCCCTTTGCCCACTCAGGTTTTATAAGTTTAACTCGAAATTAGAATGAAAAGCTAAACTAGCTAGGCAGGACTGGATCTCCACTCACTAAGGAATTAACGACAATCGGCAGGCAGATCAGCTTCTGCCGCTGATGAGCCAGAACCTTTCTTCGGCGAACAAAGCGAAGTTTGGAAAAGTCTGCTCGACGAAAGAAACTATGAAGAAACACCTCAAAGGGGTTTAAAAGAACTTTTGTTGGATAATTGCAAAGAGAAGTGATTTGAGTTTTGCATCCGAATATCAAGAAATAAACTGAGAATTGTAATCAGCATTTTACTGGACATAATTGGACTGGACATATGAAGTCGCCGTTGGTAGCTTGTTGGCTTTTTAGCCATGAGGACACGGTTCAAACCCTAGGGCAGAAATATCCAATTATACAAACTTTTTCTCAGCAGATTTCTGGCAAAAACGCTCGATAGTAAATGATCTGTCGATCAGAGTTGACTTTAAACTGTAGCTCCCGCTACTCATGTACAAAATTAACACTCACAACATGCTGTGGTGTGAGAAGCTAGGTCGTAATCCTCACGAAAGAATTGTAGTGATCAATTATGTTATGTATGTGTTACTGGATATAGTAGGTATAAGGAACAAAGATCGTTTCACGTCCAATATGAAGGCTCTGTGGTGAGAAAAATGAATCACCGAACATACATTTGAAACCTATGTGGATTAAATGTATTTCAGAAAGAAACACCTGTGTGTTTACCAAGTAACAACCAGCAACTTATTCATTCGTATTCCGAATAGCATCCGGGAGATGATGCGCAATGTTTAAGGACAGTGCAATATATCATCTTGTGTGTGTTTCAGTATTTTTTCCAGAAATCTGCTGAGAGGAAGTCGTAGAAAAAATATTTTTTATATTTCGTTTTGTTAGAGTTTGAACCCAGGCCTCATGTCTAATAAGCCAACACACTATCTGCCTCACACCCATAACCTCAGGTTATTTCTCAATAGTTCGATAATACTTATTGATTTGAGGATCCCCTCTTGTTGAGCATACCTTTCCAAATATACGTCTTCGGTATACAGTAGAGTTCTGCCCCCATCACGAGACATTATAGGCTTGGGAAAATGTCAGCATGACGAATTTATCAGACTAAATTCTCTAACGATGTTAACTTTTGCTGTAAACCGCGTGGTATTTCCATATACGCAATCGACATCTTTTTTTTCCTTCTACACAGAGAAATTATATTCATTTTTCTGTTCTTTGGTTCCTAGACCTTAAATTTGGCTTCAGATCTCAGCAGGTTTATCCATTCGATTTAAAATATAATTATTGACCGTATTTGCAACACATAAATCAGGATACATTTATATAAATTAGGTACAATGACTAGGAAACATTTTCTCTATCACTTTTCGGCACTTGGGAACCTAAGACACAGAATTGTTTTACACCCAGAATTTGTTGACAGAACGTCTCCAGCCAGAAGTGATTTGAACAAAACCCACACATCGATTTATTATTGTGTATGTAGCTATCGACATTTCAATTTGAAACATCGGTTATTTCGAATCTGGCAATGCTTATGTCATTCTATTCTGTTACATAATTCAGTAGATTATCTCCACTGAACGTAATGAACTGATTTGCGCTTGAACAACGTTGGAATATATTGGGCCAACGAGAAACTGCACGATGATGTCGATCTTGCCAAATAAAATTAACTCTTGGTGGGTACGTTAATAAGCAAAATTGCCGCATTTGTGGCTTAAAAAAGTCACACGTAGTCTTACAGAAGCCAATGCACTCATTACGAGTATCTCTTTGGTGCGGTGTCATCGTTGGTCCATATTCCTTTGAAAATGGGAACGGTGCAACCATTAAGGTCAATGTAGACACCTAACGCACCATGAATACCGATTTTTTTTTGGTACACACTCTTCAAGGTATTGAAGAGAACGATGTTTGATTTCAACAGTATAGTGCAACTTGTCTCACATCTCATGCCACAATCGTTTTATTGCATAAAACATTTGATGACCGTTTGGCTGCCAAAAATCTGTGTTTTGACTCCGTTAAACTATTTTCTGTGGGGTGCTGCTATAGAAAAGTGTTATGCCGACAAACCAGAGACAACTGAGCATTTGAAGGCCAATATTTTTGATGCCCTTGCCGAGATTCGACACTATACACACAAAAAATACACGAAAATTGGTTCGATTGAATGAGGTACAGTGAGGTCAACAGCGGCAGCCATATGAGTNNNNGAAACAATATTTCGTTTCTAACCGGAAGAATTTTATTTTACAACAAAAAAAAAAAAAAATAAATTTGGCAAAATTTCGACACCGTTTTTGTTTTATAGCATTTTTAAATTTTTAATGACCCACCATTTTTATATTCCAGACTGTTTCGGTTTGTTGGACTTTGCACTCCCTGGTTAATAAAGATTTCTGGGAACAAATTCTAAAGGGTAAATAATAAACTGCTTGCCACAGTTAGAAGTAGTCGCCGTAGTCTAGTAGGTAAGTGTGTTGGCTTATTAGATGAAAGGCCAGGGTTCGAATCCCCGGTCAGATATCAAAAACGAAATATGAAAGAAAATATTTCCCCGGCGACTTCCTCTCAGCAGATTTCTGGCAAAAAACTCAGAGAGTAAATAAAATTGCCATGAAAAGTTTCTCAAAAAATCTGTCGTTCGGAATCGACTTTGAACTGTAGTTTCCGCCACTCATGTATAAAATTAACACACACAACATACGTGGTGTGAGAAGCTAGGCCGTAATCCTGAACTGAAGGATTGTAATGGTCAATTATGTATGTATGTATTAGAAGTGTAGATTTTGATTTTAAATGATTATTTTGGTTAACCTCCAACTGAATTTGAACATGCATGGTTTAACTCATTTTATTTAAGAAGAGAACCTACTGTGTCAGCATTACTCGACCTCTATATCTTCTACCCATAAAAGTAGTTTTTTACAAAACATTTTTCAAGTCTTTTTTAAAAAATTTTAAAATTCTAGAATTGGCAATGAAGCCCATGCTTCAAAGAATAACTTACGCATTTACGAACATCTGCAACTTCAAGTCTCTCTCTAATGAAATTCACAAAAAAAAACCCTGTCCACCCCAAAAAAAAAAATAATAAAGATTGATGTAGGCTAGTCTGTTTCCATGCGCTTCAACATCAAATGCAGCTTTCGCAGAACAATAAGCACCCAGCAATGGTGAAAATTGATACACGAAAGAAATATGGAATCTCTCTCTTGACTTGGGACAAGTAAACGAAGTGAAGATGCCACTTCAAGAAATAGTTTTACACTCGAGAAAAAAGAACGTAAAATTCATAGTACATAGGCTTTTTTAATTGTTAGCTGGAGGATATCATGTGTGTAACTGATCATATTTTCTCTATCGTTTCATGCGATTAAATGGCGAAATGGCTTACATACATACATACATTTGCTAATTGCAGTATGTTTACGTACGTATGTGTGTACGTATGTAGTTGAATGGGAAATAGTAAACTTTTGTCATGTCAATGTTCGGCGTTATAAATCAATATGTGTCTCTCTCTCTCCTCTCTCTCTCTCTCTCTCTCCTCTGATTCTTCTCTGTGGTAGTAGTTGTTGTAGTTCTGTTTTTTGAAAACCCGAACCAACCCACTGTACGTTTAGAAGATTTGTGATGTTATTGTTTGCAGAGAAGAAGGAATAAATAGACAGACAGACAGACAGACAGCCAATACAGCTTATCACTGCTTAAATATCTCAAGTTAAAGATATTTTGTTTCTGGTAGTTGTTGTGGCTGTGCCTTACTTGTTTGGTACGTATTCCAATACCTTTTGACTTTAAGAGACGCAGTCATCTCATCTATTTTATTTTGGGCATGTGCAAGAGATATGCCATTGAAATCCAAGAAATTTCTTGTCTCTGACCTGTTATTAAATCAACCAACCATCAATAAAATGTGTGTATTTGTAATTTATCTTAAAATTATCACTTTGTTTAGCCTGGCATTTTTGCTATTTTCTTTCATTTTATTTTTGTTGCTTTTTTGTCGATTTTTGTTTTTTTGTTTTCATTTCAATACTGTTAAGCGTTCTGTTTTTAGCCAATGACCAAGTGGAGTAGTTTTTTTCTTTTTTTGTTTTCATTTCAATACTGTTAAGCGTTCTGTTTTTAGCCAATGACCAAGTGGAGTAGTTTTTTTCTTTTTTTTTAAGCAAAAATTAAACAAAAGTTGGCTTTAACAAATGTTCCTTTATTACCTTAAGGCCTTATTGGGTTGTTTGGATTTATTTTATGCTGCTCTTTCCTTCACTTCTCTTCCAATGGAGATTTCTACGTAGAGATACATATTATTAACGAAATTATTCACGCGATGTTAAATGTTTATGGTCGTAACACTTGGGCCTTTAGTTGCCTAGAAACATATTTAAAAAACTGTAGTAAAAATACAAATCAGAATACATACATACATGGTGGGTCATTACAACCATTCAGTCAGGATTACAACCTAGTTTCTCAAATCACTTGCGTTGTGTGTGAGTGGAAGTACCTACACTCCGAACTAAAGATTTTTGAGAAACTTTTCATGGCAAATTTATTTACTCTCGAGAGTTTTTGTCAGAAACCTGCTGAGAGAAAGCCGCCGAGGAAATATTTCCTCATATTTCGTCTTGTTAGAGATGCCTGATATGGGATTTGAACCGTGGCCTCACTTCTAATAAGCCGACATACCATGTACTAGACTACGATAACTTCAATTATTCTTCTACAGTGAAAGATTGTTGCCATATGTTCGAAATTTTTTTATTTTAAAATACACTTTTTGGAACATTAAGATGCTGGTTTAGAAAAGAGCAATTGTCCTAAACTGGGGTATCAACACGAAATATTTAAAATGCCGTATACCCTGACTCGTAATCCTAACTGAAGGGTTATAATGACCAATTATGTACGTGTATACCTTGGGAATCAAATCAACTTTAGTTGGTTAGCTTAGGGAAAAAAGAATCGATTTGAGCGTATTACAGGAATGATTCCGATAATCACAAGAGATGCTCTTAGAACTACATCTTTCAAGGTATTGTTTACTATTTTTAACTGCGTACTACCAGACATGTTGGTATAAATAAAGAAATGTGTACGTAGCTATGACTACAGGATATCTGAACCCAGTCTCCATTCTTGTATTTCAACAAATATACTGGTTAGATCTTATTATGATAACGGCTTACCCCATCCAGAGAACGTTTTCCAAAACCAGATCCTCTCTGTGCAGCATTATTTCTTGCACTAACCGAATTACGGTAGCACGTATTCAAGCTGGAATAATGTCTATAACGATTGTCACAATGAGAATCCCTTAACAGAGAATCCAGGATCAACAGCGATAATGCCGTGGATTATAGCTTTACCACCAACTAAAACAGCCATCAGGCTTGTGGAGAGTGTGTATTCCCAAATCCTATGGTTGTCCGAAGAATGCCGATGAATCTGGAGGAGACACAACAAATTCAGAAAAAATTGGAATACATGGCAATTAAATTCATGTCGTTAGACTTAGCTTAGGTTAGCGCAACTTCACACGATTTGCCATATGCCCGTTGGTTTCCGCAGTAGAGAGGATAAGGCGCCCTTCGTCAGTGGTAGGGTTTGAATCACCTGAGCTCCGACGCATTCGCCCACCATAGTTTCAGATCTGCAACTTTCTGTCACCAACAAAAAAAGATGACGTCTTTTTTGACAGGGCGAGGCACTTGCATATAAGATGCTTATACCGATTCAGATTCTTTCCACAGTCGCTGCCAGATTCTGCAATCAATCTTCGGTGAGACAGTCCGGAGCTTATTATCAGGCAATGCCTGCAATAGCCCAGAATCTCGTTAGAGCATCCTATTCGTACGTAGTATTGGACCTGACCTCTGCAGTGAGGTAATAAAAAAATAGTCTCACACCGCCCGTAGCCTCATGTTAACGACTTCTGCGTGGGTTGCAGATCCGCTTGAGCGGAAAGGAGACTGTTATTACTTTTCCTTTGTCAGCTGTGGAGAGCTTGAACGAAAGCTATTATGCAAATTGATGTCAAGGATATCAGCGGGCTTTAATCCCAACTTCCTTCGGCTGGTTTTCACAAAAGTGTGGGTAGTCGCTGGCTGTTTGATGTCAGCCCCTTGCGCTGCAACCAACTTCTTCTCTTCCCGCTGGTTTCTGGCCAGAAAGACTTCTGATCGTCATGCTGAGGACTCAAGTGAGCTTTTTTATAACTCAGGGCTACCGACTCCGACGCTTCAATCATCTAATCCCTAACTTCACACATGTCTGGCATAAGGAATAAGGTGTTCAACGTGAGGAGGTATAGACAGTTGGTCAGAGGAAGAGCGAGGTAGCTCGATGAGCCGCGGGGTTCAGCATAAAGTTCGAGACAGAATTTGTCTACAAAAAGTAGCAACAAAAGTATGATGCCGAAGCGCATTTTTTTTCAATCAGAAACTATCTCAGAAACCGGGACTGTCAGGAATATCTGACGGCACCTGGACTTCGCATAGACACCTTATTGCACGAGCGACAATACGGGAAGACCATGAGATACATCTTTCCTGTCATCGTTCTGTCCAAATGCAAGGTAGAAAACTCGTGAGAAAAGGATGTCTTAGGTGCGCCAGAATCTGTCGACAACAACTTCTGTCTGGCCAAAACCGGATGGGATGTTGCTTCAAGACATTGTTCACTCCAGACAGCTGAGAGTTATCCCAGGCAACGGAGTTAACAATCAGTTCCTCCTAAATAAGTGGGAATACTTGCATTACAACCCGATCGAAGTAAGTCATGCTCTTTGAAGCAATTGCCAATTTAACCTCACTTTTTAGTATTTATGGCTTCTTAATGCCACGCTTCATTAATTCTATTAATATCACCAGTTTAATTCAGAGACTGTTCAGAATGTTTCTGCAAGTTTCGATTTGAAACTAGAAACCGATGAACTGTTTCAGAGTTGTTCCAATATAGAACTTAAGGTACATATTACGTACTAAAGCCGTTACTACATACGTACATAATTGACCATTACAACCCTTCAGTCAGGAACTTAACGCCCTATCTTCGCAGACCACTTATGTTGTGTGTGTTAATTTTTTACATGAGTGGCGGGACCTACAGTTTAAAGTCGACTCCGAACGACAGATTTTTTTTGAGAAACTTTTCATGGCAATTTTATTTATTCTCAGAGTTTTTTGCCAGAAATCTGCTGAGAGGAAGTCGCCAAAGAAATATTTTTTTTTTCATATTTCGTTTTTGATGTCTGACCGGGGATTCGAACCCTGGCCTTTCGGCTAATAAGCCATCAACTACCTACTAGACTACGGTGACTATAAGCCGTTACTGAAAAACCTAATAAACGGTTAATAGCCGTTCAACGTCAGCTACTCACGATAAAATTTGTGTACGACAACTTTGACGGAATTGCTAAATGCATGAAACTTTACAACGACGCATCTGAAAACAGTGTTAGTGTTTACAGCATAAATTTATTCTTTTGTGAAACACACTGTGATAAATTAAGCGGATATTACACTGACGAACTTCGCTTGCAAATCATCCATCTAGTTTTCTCAAACATGAACTGATGAATATCAAAAATATTTGGTATTTGGCTGGATAATATAAATGCCTTAAGAAAAGCATTCGAGGAGTAGAAATACTTCTCACCTCCGTTCAAAGTGGCCTTAGTGTATTGTGAATTTCTTACTTTTTATAAATTTTGTATTCCATTCAATACTCTTGTATTCCTTTCTAGCTACTTTAAATTAAACGAGCATAGCTTAACTATGTTCACGTTCATACATTTTGACTCTGCCATCCATGTCTTGTCTTGTCTTGTCTTCCGTCATCACTTCTTCGGGCAAATTGTATAGCCAAGATGAAGAAAAATTAAGCGAAACGAAAAGAAACATTAATTGTAAGATTTTTAACTTAAAATTTAAAAAGATTGTTTTAGTTTTCTTCTTGCATATTTTAATACCGAACGTTAAACTAAAACTTAAATTAAGTTGTAAATTCGTTTTGTTTTTTTCTCTCTTCGTTTCCTTTTTTTTCTTTTGGATTTGGATGTAAATGGTATGTAATGGGTTTATTACATGCTATGAAATAGCAAAAACGAATAAATTTCTTATAAAACATATCCCAAAGGTCCACCAAGTTCTTCTAAAAAAATATTTATTCTGCTATTTTAAGAATTTTGAATGCTGCTGTTTCGAAAACAATGATAAGCGGATGATATTTTCAGATTTTGAGAATTATCAGAATTATAATAATGAAAGAATTTACATAAAGAGTAAAAGAAAAAATGACAATCAAAGTTTAAGACTAGATTTAGAATTTAGTAATCGATAACTAACGATTTAAGTCGTGGTAGGCACGTAAAAAATTGATCTCCATTACGTTATTGACTGTAAGTCCTCTGAAAGTGCGTTAAAAAGCTACAATCAAAGATATTTCAAACATTCAATTCAATGCCGTGCTTACATACATACATAATTGGCCATTACAATCTTTCAGTCAGGATTACGACCTAGCTTCTCACACTACTTATGTTGTGTGGGTTAATTTTATACATCAGTGGTGGGACCTAAAGTTTAAAGTCAATTCCGAAACACAGATTTTTGAGAAACTTTTCATGGCAATTTTATTTACTCTCACGGTTTTTGCCAGAAATCTGCTGAGAGGAAGCCGCCGAAGAAATATTTTTTTCATATTTCGTTTTTGATGTCTGACCGGAGATACGAACCCTGGCCTTTCGTCTAATAAACCAACACACTACCTACTAGACTACAACGACTTCCAATGCCGTGCTTACTCCCAATAAAAAAAGTTCTAGCTGTACCTTGAGTTGGTAATCACAGACGAGACATGAGTCCACCGCATCACATCTGAGATAAAGTAACAGTCAAAACAGTTCCATCTCAAAAATAAAGTAGGCTTTGATTTTCTGGTTTTTTTTAACCAATCAATGGCGATCAATTTGCTCACTTAATAGTACATTTAAGACTATTCATTGCATCACACATTACTAATTATTTACTCAATTAGTCATTATAACCCTTTACCTATGGTCATAATTACGATCTAGCTCCTCACGAACGACATTTTTGAGAAATTTTTCATAACAAGTTTACTTATTCTCAGAATTTTTCCCAAAAAACTGCTGAGAGGAAGTCAGCGAAAGAAATTTTTTTTTTCGGAGCTAGGACTCTATTTACTAGACTACAGTCACTTCATTCAAATAACGATTGGCAAAATGAGTGAATGAGTGCTTCATTAATGCACTTCGTGCCCGAATTTGGTCCCCTCGTTCCTATAAGTTAACTTATCGTTATATATTGGAGTTTAAAACCCCACTCGACGTTATTTATAGCAAAGGTATTACGAACAAGGAAAGTCAAGCAGTTCTTACTATAAATGGGGTATTAAGCACTATGAATTTAACACAGAACGTGAGCCTAACTAATAGTTGGTTTTATGTGCCAAATGCTTATTTAAACTCTATCTCCGACTTCTAATTCATTGTTAGAATGACAACGTTAGCTGTGGTCGATATATATTGGAGTTTTAAAAGTACTCTACGTTACTTATCGATGCATCGAAACAATTCGATATTTTTGTTATCGATCAACATCGTTAAAATACATGCATACATACATAATTGTTCATTAAAACACGCCAGTCAAGATTACGACCTATTTACTCACATCACTTATGTTGTGTGTGTTACTTTTACAATTGAGTGACGGGACCCACAGTTTAAAGTTAACTCCGAATGACAGATTTTTTTGAAAAACATTTTATGGCCGCGTTTATTTGTTTAATCTCAGATTATTTTTCGCTTTGTTCAAGATGTCTGACCTTGGATTTTAACCATAGCCTCACGTCCAATTAACAAATCTACTACTTACTAGGCTGAAGCTATAAAATATCGATGCTATATGTTCGATACATCGAAGACAAAAACTTAATACAACTATACTTACATAAATACTAAATGCCATAATACATAATCAACCCATCAAGCACTTTAGCACTCAGTTCCTATGAGGTTGACTCGTAAGAAGAAAGGAAATCTGAATTAGCTAAGCACGGGAAATAATATCATTGTCGGTTGGATCGGAGTTTATATGAAAATGTGTAGGCAGATCAACTTGGAAAGAGGGAATTTTCCTTATGAAGGGTCTCTCAAATTAAACGGATTTGAGACAATCAAAACAGATTACAATAAATAAACATTAGAGTTATTCACCAGGCTATTCAGAAGAAGCTTGAGAACAATAACCAGCCCTACATTGTAGGCTCATCAAAAAACATTTATTACAACATTATTTTAGAATAGGAATCGATATATAGAGTGTGATGAGCAGAACGAATCATCAGAACATATACTTGGAGCTTGTCCGGCACCTGGAAACTCCGAACAGCATTCTGAAGGGATATCCTATAGCGTTTGAGAGCACTCTACTCGCAGTGCTCTACTATCGCCTAGAGTGACTGTATACTTCATAAAATATTTAAGGATGTAAAGTGAAATTTATTACGGAAAAGTAAAAAATAAATAATAATAAATAAATAGTCAATAAATAAATAATTAAGTTATAATATATAAATAATTACTATAATATACAATAATTATGTCAAATAATAATATAATCTCATAAAGATTAAAATTTCTTAATTTTTTTTTAAATTTCTTAAAGCACTTCATATTGTTTTTATAAACAAATCGACATTAATTGCGCTTAAAATAAAAACGTTAATTCCCTGCTGGTGACACTAATTAAACGTTGAAACAAAATAGCGATATCCGCTCAACAAAGAAAACAAAACAAAAAAACACGTTCATACAAAAACCACTATTTTCATATTGTAAGAGAAAAAACCCCTATTATCTCTCGTGAAAATTTCAAATCTCTTTATTTTTCTCTGCACATAACAGTTGTCAGCTGTTTTCGAAAAGAAGCAGCACCATTTAGTTTATTACTATTACGGACGTTAATAAAAGTGTGCTCTACTATAAATTAAGAAAAATATTCATAAAAAACTGTATAAAGATAATAAATAAAACAAATACAACAAAATAATGTTAAATTATGTTATGTCTTAAGTTTTAATGTGTGTACAGTGCTAAAGAAATTAAATACAATAACAAATTACAGTGCAGTCAGTGTGTGTTACCTATTTGCCGGGCGAAGTGGTGAGTTTCTTTAATGATTTTTATTTCATGTTTTATTGTGAATTATTTGCATGGTAACTTTAAGAATAGTTATTAAAATAATTGTTCACTATTTATTTAATTAATATTTCAAGATTTTATTTGTAAATTTTAATTTTGTGTTAAAAAAAACCACAAAAAATGTTTTGCCTGTCAGCTGTTTTCTTCACAGCTGCGTTGTTTACAAACGAAATAACAAAATGCTAAAGTGTTGCCAACGCTAAAATAAAAGAAAAACACTTAAAAACGCTAGAACAGCGAAAATATTTAAGAGGCAAGAATATTTATGTATATTATCGTTATTAATTGATTAAAATTTTAAAAATTTATGTAAAAAAGTGTTCATTTCGCTTTTAATATAAAAACTTAAAATAAAAAAATTGCTTTAAGCATTGAAAATTAAACTAAGCAAAGAGTTTAGGCAAATTTTTTTGTATTATTTGTTGCCAAGTCGTCGTAGTCTAGTAGGTAGTGTGTTGATTTATTAGACGTGTGGCCAAGGTTCAAACTCCAGTCCGATATTTCCAATAAAATGAAATATGAAAGAACAAAAACTCTGAAAGTTAATAAAATTGCCATGAAAATTTTCTCAAAAATCTGTCATTCGAAATCGACTTCAAACTATAGCTCCCACCATTTTTGTGTAAAATGAAGACAACATAATTGCAATGGCGTGTGTTTTCAAAATCAAGTTATCCGTTCTATTTTCATTTCCAAAAATGATTCTTTAATAAAAACAAACGCGTACTCTTGTATCACCTATTGAACTAATATTTTCTGACATTTCCTGCTAACCTTTGCAGTTTAACATTTAGCTTCTTGACGTCAATACGAATTGTTTTCTGATTTCTGTTACTTACGCTCACTTTAACGCTAATTTTTATGCTCCATCAACCATATAACTGTTATTAATTATTAATAACGTAGAATAGCTTCTTATGAATTGAGAAACGCCCATGTGTTTCCTTCTGTGATACCTTTAAGTAGTTTCGATTCCAAGTATGTGTTCCGTGATTTGTTTTTCTCATCACGGAGTCCGCATATTGGGCCCAAAGCGATCTCTATTCTAAATCAAACGTTTTTTGGTTCTACTATGGTCGGTAAAATTGGAGTTAAAATACTCAGATTAGTTCTCAACAGTCAGATATGTAATTCAAAGCACGCCTCGTCTTGTTTACATAGATACATACATAATTGGTCATTTCAACCCTTCAGTTAGGATTACAACCTAGCTTTTTACACCACTTATGTTGTTTGTGTTAATTTTATACATCAGGCACCGGCAGTTTAAAATCGTTTCCGAACGATAAATCGTTGAGAAACTTTTCATGGCAATTTTATTAATTTCCTCTTTGCCTGAAATCAGCTGAGAGGAAGTCGACGAAGAAATATTTTTTCTGATTTCTTTTAGTTGGAGATATCTGACCTGGAGTTTGAACCGTGGTATCATGTCTAATAAGCCAATACACTACCAACTAGACTGTGATTCAGATTGTCTCAAATCTTTATCTTTACCTTTCTTACCGGCCTTTATCTTTCTTTTCGCCAAGCCTACCCTTCCACTTTCTACTGTGCAAAAAGCTTCTGGTCTCATTAGCGGCATGGGAGTTACTCTACCTATAAGTGTTCTAGTCCTGTATAGCTGATCCGGCATTGCATCCTAATCTCAAATCACCCTCATTAGAACTGATTGTAGGGTGGGCTTCTTGGCTGTCAAAAAGTATAACGGTATACCATCCCCTGTCCAATTAAACTTGAGCACACCTTTCTGTGTTGGAAACTTTCGCTTGTAAACAACTTGAAAGTTTCCCAATATACTCTGAATATTTCACTTAGGGACAGTCACAAGGACATATGTCCTTGGCTCATCCGTATACCGCAGATTGATCTCTCTCTTAAACTGTGTAGCAGTCAAATATTTCCTTTCACACTTATTACACAGCCTCGTTGCGAAGCATTTGCCAAAATTATAGTGTTTACTGGTGCTCTCTAGCGTAGAGTTAAGTACGAAACTGTCGACCATTCGGTTTGTAACTAATTTAACTCCAAGAATCGGTTCACGAAACGTATTATTAGGTTTTTAACTACGATGCAAGCAACGATATTGATCAGTAACAGAAATTTCGATTTATCCACTATTTAAAGAACTAAGAACTCGTAGTGTTGTATTGTTTTGAACCAGTCACCTCATTTGCTTATTAACTTTCTCAACCGATGGTTATACTGACCATCTCATTAATTTCGAAACGCATTAATAAAAACGTTTTTTCAAAAGTAATTAACAATAAATTAACAAATCTTTTCTGTTTCTTTTAATCAATTTTGAAAAAAAAAAATTAAATGTACGTTACGTACGTTAAAGTAAATCTAATTTCAACTGTATTCTGCTTAAACTATTCCCCTTAAATCATGTTAAAGACAACGGTTGTTCTCTTCACGCACACGAGAATTAAATTAACGTAGAAGGACGGGGCTTAACATTTTCCATTTCATTCGTTTCTTTTTCGCTGCATACAAATAAATCCCTCCATTGTTCTTCTTCTTCTATTCTCAGTGAGTTTTTTATTGTTTCAATAACACCGCATAACATCTGTCAATAATCACCTGTCAACTTGGCCACTCACAATATGCAAGATACACTCGACATCAACAGTCATTCTAATCCATCCATACCATCCGTACAATTATCACTACAGATACATTGCTTAGTGTATTTAGTTTTTGGTAGTCCGTTTCGTTAAATGTGGCGGCAACAACAGTAGCACACAACACTAAGAATCGTATTGTCGTGCAAGGCGTCCATTGTTTTTGCTTCATTTAGTGTTGAATTCGGTTGTAAACGAAATGAAATTGTTTTCAGACGAAAGATAATCATCAAAATGTATTCCTTAAAGAAACGATTTGAGAACTTCGTGAACTTTTAGCGCATCACTTTGACTCTCTTTGCAGGCGCAAATGCTGAATTTTGATGAATTGCTGTTTAGGTTCCTTGAACACGGTCATACTAATGAGATGCTTTGTTTAAAGACTTAAGTTTGAGTTTTATTGTTACGTTTTTCTCTTAGAAATCGCGCGGCTTCATAGTAAGATTTTGAATAAATCAGGTAGGGGCATTTGCGTCTAACCAAATCCTTGATTTTATATTCAGAGAGCTTTGAAAAATTTTGTAAAATATTTTTTAATGTCAACCTTAAGTTCTAACAGTGTAGCAAAGTTTGGTCAATTATGACAAACGAAGTGGTCAAATCCCTAGCCAGACATCTCGAATTAAATTAAATCTGAACAAAATAACTTCCTTAGGCGACTTCATCTCAACAGTTTCTGGCAAACCTATGAGAGTAAAACACTATTGCCATACGTAAACATTTTTGCCACGTAAAAGTTTCTCAAAAACCTGTCGTTTGGAGTCGACATTAAACTGTAGATCACGCAACTCACGAATAAAGCACGTGTGATGTGAGAAGCTAGGTTTTAATCCTAACTAAAGGGCTGTAATAACCAATTGAGTAAGTAAGAAAGTAATGATAATCAGAGCTAAAGAGTCAGAATAAAGAATTAGTATTGGTTGCCTTAAAACAAATATGATCCTGTATTACGAATCCTATAATTGAACAGGGCTTCTTATCATTACGCCGGAGATTCTCACAGTTCTATTTGTGGAATGTGATGCAGGATGGTCTGTTTTATGTTACTAACTTACAAAAGCAGTTGCCAAAATTTTGATATCAGACCGTAGCTTTGGGAGCACCTCTTGCTTCAGCATTATTTATCCCCTTAGGTGTGGCGCCAAAACAAATGACCGGATTATACCATTATGAGAACATATTTCAGATTGCCAGTAGACATATAACATACATACATCCATACATACATAATTGGCCATTACAAACCTTCAGTCAGGATTACAGCCTAGCTTCTCACACCACTTATGTTATGTGTGTTAATGTTATACAAGAGTGGCGGGACCTACAGTGTCGACTCCGAACGACAGAATTTTTGAGAAGCTTTTCATAGCAATTTTATTTACTCTCAGAGTTTTTGCCAGAAATCTGTTTTTGCCATATTTCGTTTTTGATGTTTGACGGGAGATTCGAACCCTGGCTTAGACTACGGTGACTACAGTAGACATATAAGCTAATACCATATATTTATAGAACGATGATGTACCGACAGATCATTTAAATCTTTTACAAAGTAAAGCCCAACGTGCTAGTTTGGCACTAAGCTGCTTATAGATGT
>QOCX01001686.1:18543-29931 GCA_005959815.1 Sarcophaga bullata | reverse complement strand
TAAATATTTGTGGAATCGAAAACGGATGAATGCAGAATACGATTCTTCTGTAGGACATTAACATTAACAGTTCATTAAGCGAAACATGTGGAGAGTTCTACATGAAGCATCAAATACTCCCCGAACTTTGGCAGTTGTACTCTGAGGGCGCAAAACACATTGATGTGGAATGAAACAGTGAGGAGTATCAGTAAATTTGTCTAAAAGTGACATTTGACCCAATCTGAAGTACTCCTTTATGAAATCATGATACATCTGCCTCATAGTGTCATCTTTGGAAAGTCTTCATTCCAAAGAGAGAAATCGTTCCAAAGGAAGATCGTAATAATGTAGGCGCAGTCTTAAAAGGTAAAGAAACCTCAAATCTTCCCGACGCAAGACGTCGTACTGAAGTCTTGAATTCGTTCTCACATTTTTATGCTCCTCAGAATAAATTTCAGTTGATCGGTTGGAAGTTCTTCGAATTCCCAAAATTATCGGACAATCGTTGCTCTCGTCTTCTATTGAAGTATTTATATGAAATACTTTAGAGTCATAAGAGTCTTTTGATTTGATTTGAATATAACAAATCAAATTGCAACAATCTAACCAAGCAAAGTCTTCTGAAGAACTGGAAGACGCGGGCCCAATTTGATTTGACCAACACACATTAAATCAAAGAAAGGACCTGCGCCAATTAACAAATCATTTTTTTCGGCTTATAGAAGCAAGGATCATCTAATTTTACGTTTGACGGATTATTCACACAAGCTATGTTGTCCTCAACATCAGGTTGTAAATTTTTAATTGATTTCAATACCCAAAACGTTGAAGTGAATTGAGTAGAGTTGACGCTCGAGGTAACAGCCAAATTGACGCAAGATTTGTATAATGAATTTGTCTCACCACAATGCCATTTAATTCAATCTTTCCTTCCCTTTCTTTTTCAAAACATGTGTAGTTGCCCTAGCTTCCATCGGTTTTAATTAGGTTGAGAGCGGAATCTGAAAGAGCTCTAGCTGGTATAAGTTTGACCACGAACTACTTCTTACTGCCTACCACAGCGATTCGTAGAAATTATGGTTCGATGTGACGCAGAGACTAGCTCCAAGAAGCGTGAGAAGTCCAAGGCTGCCCTTCAGAGAATTGTTCTGATTGATGCGATTTTAAGAAACTTGTATTGTGTCGTGAGTAATGTGTAATGTGAACGAGTTACATATCGACACTTAGAAGATGGACACCTTGCCACTTGTGCTGTCGCTCTTTTTTTAACAGGTTTATAACATGCTGCACAGATTTTCATGAAATCAAAGCTATAAGCTCAGCAGTAAAAGAAGGCCAATTTCTAATCATATGTTACTTCGATTTGCAAATTTTGTGATTTGTTTCGTGCAATTTAGTGATGTTTTATTGTTTCTAAAATTGAAATGTTTATTCTTAGGTTTGTTAACCCTCGGCCGTGAACTAGAAGACTCGGCAGCAGAAATATGCTGGTAACGTCTGTTCGAGACTTTTTCACAATTTGACCACAGCTGGAGCTTCTTGAAATCATAATTTTCTTCCACTTTGATTTGGTGATTGGATCCACAACGATATCACTAAATGTATTAAAATGACGTTCGTTATTTTTTTGTTATCACCAATTGATAACAAAGATTCATAAATGGCAGAAACAGTATCAATCATGTTTCGCAAAGCCGAAAGTTTGGTAATTTCGGGCAAATCAAAAAGTTTTGCAATATTATCAAAAAATATCAATCATAAATGGCAGAAACAGTATCAATCATGGTTCACAAAGTCGAAGGTTTGGTAATTTCGGGCAAATCAAAAAGTTTTGCAATATTATCGAAAAATATCAATCATTTGTTATCGTAAACTTTTTTCAAGTTTGCTAATGCTTTGGGGTAATTCTCTTCGGAGATCTGAAAGGCCTTCACTGTTCCCAAGGCCTATTCAGATAAGCATGAGATTAAATGGTTAAACTTCTCAATATCCGTTAAAGTCGGATAGTTAGGGATCCTGAAATTGTTGTAATTAGAAGATTTTCCACTGAATTTAGAGAGCTTCGTAGTTGGGAGTCTTAAGTGGTGAGGTTGTGCGCTGAATGAAGTTACAGGCACATTCGATTGCCAACATTCTTGGCCAACAGACTCATAAACAAATTTTTCGTGGTCACACAGAGATCTTCAAGCTCATCTCTTTCATCATTATCCGTATCTAAATTATCCACTTCTGACTGGAGCTTCATTGCTTGGTCAATATATGTTTTCAAGATATCTAATCGACATTCGAGCTTCATAGTATTAAAAGATATAGTCCTATATACTGTTACGAAAATGGAAATGGTGTAACATCGTTTAACATTTAAACGTTAAACAAAAGCTACAAAAACGAAACAACGGACTTGTTTACTTCATTAACGAGTAAACAAAAATAAAACAACAACATCAGTATAACGAAAAAAAGGAATAAACAAGTAAACAACAAACAACAACAACGCTGAAGGGACGAACGTAAACAAGACACAAAAACAACAAAAGGCAAAAAGAAATGTGTAAACAACATGTTTATGAATGTAAACAACTTGTTTACATTCATAGAATTCTAGTGAAGGTGAAGACCAGAACCTTCGCATGCGAGAACATTCATCGGACTGATTACGTCGCTATATAAAAGGCAAGGCAAAGCATGCAAAGTCGGAGTAAAGTTCAGTCAGTCTTTTGTAAAGACGCTGTGCGAGTTAACGTCAAGGGTTAGTTAGTCAAGCGTAAGAAATGTAAAATCGTAACGTACGTAGCCTTAAAAACGTAGTTATAGAAACGTTAAAAACGGGGCATATGTCAACGAAGAATGTAAACAAAAAAGAAACAGAACACAAAGCAACACACACACGAACGCAACACAATGCAAAGAAATTGATATACAGACATTTGCACGAAGTCATCTGTTCAGAACAGTGTTGAGTGTTGCTAAGAAAAAGCAAAATCCAAAAAGTACTAATTGAGCTTTAATTGGAAGAAGTTATATTTGCTTCTTAAATTTTATGTTGATTTAGTATTTATTTTATTCTGGTGTTAATAATGGAATATTACATTTTTGGGTAATCTCAGTCAATATTCTATGGATTTGAGATATAGAGTAGAGTGCGAATACTGGCTTCATTTAAATATTGTATGTTATTGAATTGATAATAATATCTCTAGTTAGATATAGGTAATGAGCTAAAATTAAAAAAATAATTGATGGAACATGAATCGCGATGAGGGAGTTATGTATTGAATTTTAAGATTGAAAAAGATCTTAATAGGAAATAGTACCAAAAAGAGCATTTGGCGTAACATTGCCACTTTAGAATACATACTATTTATGTATTTTTGTTTTAAAGTTTTTGTTTATACACATAACAGTTTAATAAGTAACCGATAATATTCAACGAAAGAATCATTTTTTATGTACAAATTTGAGGATTAATTATAAACGGTGAATATATATAAAAGAGTACAAAGAATTTTTAATAATTCGTACCACTTCGTCACACAACAAATAATATACATGGATTATTTGTTTGATTTTGTTAATATTTGTTTTTGTGAGCATAACTGCCAAACATAGTTGCTAACTATGTTAGATTCTTTATAAAATAATTTTTTTTGTTGATTGACCGGTTATTGAAAATGTGCTGTGATAATGACTGGTGGCGAAATTTAAAAATTGGTATATAAGTTAAACATGAATGTACCAAAGATGAACTTTTGTGCCGCGGTGCGAGTCGGAGATGTGCAGTGTAGAAACAGGTGCAGAGTTCTGTTGGTATACAGGATCGTGGCCGGCTTTTTGCAAAAGCGCAAATGGGCCGAGTAAATGGAAGAGAGAGTGGATTCATCGAGGTAGATTTTCCCGAATGCAAACGACTCATGACTGATAATGAAGCAAGTTTTGTTACGCCAGCATTTAAACAAATGTGCATAAAACATGACATACAGAAGATAGGAACACCTGTGCATCGATCGCAAGCAAACGGACAAGTAGAGAGAGCTCATAATTCTATATTATTAACATGTATATTTAAAATAAAAAACTTACTGTAGAGGAAAAATATTTAGAACTATAAAAGAATTAAACAACTCAATACATACTGTAACCGGATACAGGCCAAGGCAATACATTTCGGTACAATAAATTACAGTAAAGAAGCAGTTGCAGAAAAATTGCGTAAAGCATCAACCAAGTTATTGAAAAGGTGAAAAACACACGCAAAACGTGGAACATTCGAAAAAGGTACTCAAATTCTAATAAGAGTCGCAGGTGTTAGAAAGAAAAGCCAACCCAGATTTAGGAAAGAAGTTGTAGAAGAAGACCGTGGGGACACGTTCTTAACACGAGGAGGAAAAACTGTTTATAAAAACAATATTAAGAACATCACAATTAAAGAATATGATACCGAAATACCTGGTATTAGCCGTGCTGGGGTAATGTCACCTCAGAAGTCGCCGTAGTCTAGTAGGTAGTGTGTTGGCTTATTAGACGAAAGGCCAGGGTTCGAATCCCGGTCACAATCAAAAATGAAATATGAAAAAAAAATTTCTTCGGCGACTTCCTCTCAGCAGATTTCTGGCAAAAATCTGAGAGTAAATAAAATTGCCATGAAAAGTTTCTCAAAAAAATCTGTCCGTTCGGAGTCGACTTTAAAACTGTAGGTCCGCCACCATGTATAAAATTAGCACACACAACATAAGTGGTGTGAGAAGCTAGGCCGTAATCCTGACTGAAAGGTTGTAATGGCCAATTATGTATGTTATGTATGGGGGTAATGTCACCTCAGACGCCAGAAGCAACAACTCAAATCGAAAACATAGAAGAAAAAAAATACGTTTTAACAAGAACAGATGATGTATTCTTATTTAATGAATATGAATTATAATTCCATGTCACAAATTTAACAAAAATTTACACACCATATTAAGAGAGGTTTTATAATTATTACAACGCAACTGCAGAAGAATTAACTCTGATGAAAAGGATTAAAACACTATTAGAACAACTCACAAAACATCGACCTAAACGGGGACTAAATTTCATAGGATCGGCACTAATATTTATCACTGGTATACCCGATCATGATGAAACAATCCGAATCGAATCAACAATAAGTAAATTAATCAGAAATAATGAAAACCAAAAGATAATAAACTCAAGATTTGAAAAACTATTAGACTCCATAAACGGTCAAGGAATTATGAATTACGTTTTGCTAACAGAAATACAGGATCAATTGCTACTTTTAGTTAGGACAATAAATGCAGCCAAGAATAATGAATACTTAATGGAATCGATAGATCTAGATGATGTTAGAGAAATAGTTCGTCATGAAATAAACTCTGTACCAATTATTAACATATTAGAATACTCCAACATTTACATTGCAAGAACGAACGAATTATTCTTTACAATTTACAAATACCCAGTTATAAATAAATTTTGCAAGTAATTTAAATTCACGGCTGTCAACATTGGACATGGTAAGATTTCAATAGACGAAAACATCTCCCTCTGTGACAAAGAATATATCAGAATAAAAAATTGCAAAAATTACTTAAGCAAAAATATATGTATAACGAACAATGAACAAGATAATTGTATTAAACAAGTATTGGAAAATGAAAAGCCGAATGTAAAATAATACAGGAGTAAAACCCCCAGCTAATGCAAATAGAGGAATGTTTTATCCTCCTGGATGGAATAAATGTTATAGATAATCAAACAGTAGGTAGTTATAGTGATAAGGTAAATATAAATAATATTACCTTCAGAAATATACACGATAGAATACTATAAGCCATTCATAATAAACATGATGAAAATTTAGAAATAATCGAAATTTTAGCATCCACAACAAATTTATCATTTAATAATTTGGACTCACTGAAGAAGTTCATGATTCCTACTGAGGAACACCCAGTTAAATCTTTTATTTACTCATTCTTCACAATCATTTTTATAATATTGTTACGAAAATGGAAATGGTGTAACTTCGTTTAACATTAAAATGTTAAACAAAAAGCTACAAAAACAATAAATTACTTGTTTACTTCATTAATGAACAAACAAATAAACAATAACACAACAACATCAATACTACGAAAAAGGGATAAACACATAAACAGCAAACAACAACAACGCTGAAGGGACAAAAGTAAACAACCTACACTAACAACAAGCAAGTAAACATGTTGTTTACTTTCATAGAAATCTCGTGAAGGCGTAGACTAGAACCTTCGCCTACGAGAACATTCATCAGACTGTTTACGTCGCTATATAAAAGGCAAGGCAAAGCATGCAAAGTCGGAGTAGAAGTTCAGTCAGTCTTGTGTGAAGACGAGTTGCGTGTAAAGTAAACCAAGCGTGGTTTGAAGACCTCCGTTACAAAGATCGACAGAACAATTGTGTCGTAATTGTTATTGTTTATCGCAAAGGGCATAAACAAAGGAAGAACAAATAAAGCAATTGTTGTTGTTAAAATCAGTTGTGAACAGTGGCACACAAAAGTTGTGTGATTAATAAAGGATTTTATTAAAATTAAAAACAAATTTATTTTTATTTTTATTTGCAATCTACGAGCTCATATTTCAAACG
This sequence comes from Sarcophaga bullata, assembly GCA_005959815.1. Classification (NCBI taxonomy): domain Eukaryota; kingdom Metazoa; phylum Arthropoda; class Insecta; order Diptera; family Sarcophagidae; genus Sarcophaga; species Sarcophaga bullata. The sequence continues at coordinate 23,319 of QOCX01001686.1, read as the reverse complement.
TTTTCAAAAAGTAAAAACGTAACAATATTAAAAACATTGATAATTTTGAAATTAATAAAGCATTATGTAGCACTAAAATATATCAGAGCCGCAGAAAATTTTCAAGTTATTTATAATAGGGAACTGACAAGGTTAACCAGTCCTTAAATGGGACGATTCATTTGGCGAGGGGGAGAGTTAACGTCACACAAGTAAAACGTTAGGAAATAAGATAATAATGAACATGTGAATCGTAAATATGATCATAAATATAATTTATCAACAATTGTAAACAAAACCATAAATGCAAAACGTATACTGTAATCAATATAATAAAAATATAGATTAAGCATTAGAACAAAGAACAAAATGTATTTAAGATATTGCAAAGAATAAACAACCACAACGAATCAGGTAACGATAAACAACATGAATATCCTAATCCTTTGTTGGATCCTAATAAAACAGCAAACCTAATTATGTTATCTATAGATGTAAAAACATGTTGTTTATGATTATCCTACTTAAATATTAAGAACAAAGCTAATACTTCAGTACTTAAGAGAACTAAATAGTATCGAAGAGTCAGTTAAGAAAGTATAGTTGAACAAGAAGCATAGTCTTCATATATTTAAGCTATATTTTTAAGTAAAAGAAAATAAAATAAAAAATAAAAACATACGCGTTGGAAAAAAATAATTATATTTTTTTTCTATCACAAAAAGTGAAAACTTTTAATTTTCGTGTGAAGAAAGCAATCGTGGTTTGAAGAATTCCGTTACCTATAAAGCAATTGCCTAATAATATGTATTATTTATTGCAAAGCGCATAACCAGAAGAATAACAAACAAAGCAATTGTTGTTGTTACAACAAATTGTGAATAGTGGCATACAAAATGGTGCAAATAATATAGAATTTAATTAAGACTGAACACAAATTTATTTTTATTGCAATCTAAGAGCTCATATTTAAAAGGTAAAGTCGTAACAATATCAATATTCTTACTAGGTCTGTAGACAGTCCCAAGTAGCAATTTCCTCCCACAGTCAAGTATCTCAAGACAGAGGCATTCAGTATTAGAATATAGACGTGAAAAGTTGTAACTTAAAGTATTATCAAAACAGATATACCATACACATAACAGTTACAATGGTTATAAATGAGAGAATGAGTGTAACCGATGTTGTATAGTTTTGCTTTTGCATACACACTATACTCATAAAAACCAATACAGTTCTTTATTGTTTTGAGTAGAGTATATTATAGGATATGTTTTTTCTTTTGTAATAACTGTTGTAACCATAAGTATTTTTAAATATTCATGGTGAAAAAAACATATAAATAAACTTCGGTCCTGTAAGTAAATGTTAATAACAACAAAGCGTGCGTCCAGTGAACAATTTACTAAAATTGCCATAACTTCGGAAGGCTTTTATCTATCTGCTTCAAATATACGGTCATTGCGAGTCCTGCAATTGATGGAAGAACCTTTCACTATAAACTGACCAGCCGACACTTTAAGGGGGAAAACAACTTTCCCCTCAACCTATACCCGCCAAATTCATATCACTATATCTCCAGGCCCTATCTATTCCATTCCGCTTTTTTCCCAAAAAGAAATTTTTTTTACCCTATTTTTCCAAAATCATTCTATTCTGCCTTCAGCAATCATTACATACATATGAAATTTTATTTGCATAGTACATAAGTTACTTATTGTATTCCACCATCAACTACAAGTATTTGTTTGTAAGAAATGTAGGAAAACAAACCCACTCACACCATACCTGCTACAAAGAATAACAATGTCAACTTATAACTGCAAAACATAACAACTCATCGATACGCACTCATTTCAGTGTACACACAGAAAAATGTGCAAACAGTTGTGCACGTCTTTATATTAGAAGTGTTATTTACATGGCCTTCACGTACAAGTTTACATTTAATATGTGACCTAATGTTAATTGCCACCCCCACCGCCGTGGGAAGGACTGTTTGAGCGGAATATGTGATATGCATTTAATCCATATGCACTATCAGTACATATATACAATTGTTGTACAATTAAGCCAAGCCGGAAATGCATATAATGTCCATATTAGAGCCATCAAAAATATAGTGAAATTCGTCAAGTTTATTGTTAAGACTCTGGGCATTTAGATGGCATATATTAAGACCCTTAGTTGGTCGGCAGAGAATTCTTGTCATAATGTACATGTTATCATAAGAGCCAATTCCATCCCGATTTTCAATAGAGCTAAATAGTAAAAGAAAAGAAACAGAAGCAATTTTCAACAGAAAAACACACATTTTAATAAACATTTTGATGGCTAAGCTAAGTCTACGGTAAATGATCCACCAAACAAGACCCCCAATCCTAATTTAAGTCTCATTGACACCACTATTGAAAAGTTGGTGTAGACAATGAACAGCTTTATGACTCACTTGACCAATTTGAGGCAGGAAATGAGATCGCAAAGGGCACACGTCAGCATAAAAATGAAATTGAATTCTTTTGGAAATCGTACTAGTACTTGCTCTCATTTAAAAAGATTGTTAAAATTATTTCACTAAATTCTGTTATAGCGCCGTTGTACTTGCCTCCTACGTTTCGATTACTGAAGTCCATTATAAAAGATATTATAAATTCGTAGGATCATTTTTTCTGGCAGACGTAATAAAAAAAATAAAATTTGTAATTTTTCTATTTACATATCATATATTATTAAAACAAGATCACTTAAGGGGGACTTAGACAACCAAACAAGTCGTACGGTATGTCAAGCTTTTGCATAGAAAAGTATGTATATAACTAACATATATGCAAGTTTGTTGATGTAACATTTAACACAAAAAAGTCTGATGAAATTATGAAATTATGTTAAAAACCTTTTATTAAGTGAATTATTCGCAGTTTATTTTTTGAAAAAATTGAGAATCTATTTTAATCAAAAAAAAAAACCACAAAGAAAAAGATCCAGAGATCTCAATATAAAAAAATAAAGGCTGTTACAATCGCATTGTCAACCTTACCTTCCTTGGGATTCCCTGTTGCCACAAACGAAACGAATCTGAATGGATGGTGGGGTAACCATCCTCGAACATTTTGCATTGCTAGGGCTGATTTGTTACTGAATAAGATGTTAATCATTTAGAATTCTTTAGACTAACCGTCAACTTCAATAAGAAACACTAAATTAGTTAATCACGAATAGAAAGAATGACAAACCAAACGAACATCCTGATGACGACTGTCTGCTTCGGATTAGATTTGCACGGTTCTAAAAAAGGAAATGTAACAACTTCCGAGATTCATTGCCAGTTTGAGTCTGAGCACCTCCCCCCCCCCCCCCGCGCCCGCCGCCCCCCCCCCCGCGCCCCGCCCCCCCCCCCCCTTTTTTTTTTAGCAAGGATGGATAGAGGAAACAATGAAAGATTTGATGTAAACGGTCGTTATCATCTCTATAGCGAGTAATGAAGAAGAGAAGAAGAAAGGAGAAGAAGTAGACAGTTTAAGTTAAAGCCAAAATTAATGGTAGTGAAAGGAGTTTAATATAGTTGTTTGAATTAAAGGAAAATATTAAAAGTCGTGTAGTTAATAAAAGTTGAATTATAATTTGTAAAGTAGAAGTAATTGATATTAAAGTTGGAACTGCAAATTGTTTTGATAAAGAAATAAAATTGCATTGCCAAAGTTAAATTGCAAATCGAATAATAATAATTGAATTTTGATATTAAATTCTAATTTAATAAAAGTAAGCTATAAAGTTAAAATAAAGATATTTTGTTTGATTATGTGGAACTAAACCCTTTACATACAAACAGGTTATTAGACGTTTTTTATTTTTAAATTTGAATAAAACAAAATGTGAGATATAATCGAAATATTTTATGTGTTTGAATATGTTATGTGTTAAATATAGCATCACTCAAATATCTACCACGACTGTTCTGAGTGACGCGCATCCGAATTATCCAATTTTCTATGACTCTGGCAAATAAATCAGGCTGAATTTGATGATGACATGGACTATTTTGTCTATAAGGGCCACTGTAGTGTGTAGCTTATTCGCACATACCTGCAACTAAAGAATACGAAGCACGATCTCGGTAACCAGTTTATACCAGTTTCAAGTGAGATGACCACGCTTTTAATTCGATCGTGCATGGACTGAGTGGCACATTGTGCCTCTCCTGAAGCTACATGGCGTTCGAGTTCAGTTTATCCAATTAACCTCAAAAGGAGTTGGTAATTATTGACCGATAATGCTCGCCGTTGACAATGATATTCTAGACAACATCATTCTCAAAGACATATGAATCGTTGACGTCGCCAGTCCAAAATCCACACCAAACAGTGACATTTTGAGGTGCATTGGACCCACTTGGAACTCATGTGGCTTACTTTGGTTACAAATTCGAAAATTTTGTATGTGCATGTACCCATTCATCCAGAAATGGGACTCGACTCTGAAAATGGTTTCTCGATGTAAATTAATGTCGGTTACCAACTGCTCCAGACCATGGCCATGCCCGATATCAGTTATCAAAGTTGCAACTGGGAAATCGTATTAATTTTTTTTATTTAATTTGCATTGCATTCCAACTTTTTATACGAGTTCACTAAAAATTATTATGTAAAATATTGTCTCTTATAATCAAACATTTGATGTTTACTCACAATGCTGTAGTACAGCATACAGTTTTAGTGTACGGAATAAAATAATTATTTGTTTTTAATATTAAATTATATACTTTTATTCTCTTCAATTAAATTCATTTGTTCTTCCTAA
>QOCX01001685.1:0-29949 GCA_005959815.1 Sarcophaga bullata | reverse complement strand
GGGTGCAGCTCCGTCAAGGTAGGAATGGACCTCTCCGAACCTTTGATACCGTGCGAGGTTTCAGACAAGGCGATCCCTTATCATGCGACCTCTTCAACTTCGTCATGGAGAGTGTTTTACGGAAGGCGGGAGTGCATCGCAATGGCACTATCTTCCATAAAAGTGTCCAGTTGCTTGTGTACGCTGACGACATTGACATCATAGGCGTACCAAGCGAGATGTTACTGCTGCCTTTAGCGCTATTGAAGGGAGTCTGCGAAGATGGGTCTGGCAGTAAATGAGGGCAAAACAAAGTATATGTTATCGACAAGTAGAGAAGTGCGGCGTACTGATTCTCAGATTACGGTCGATAACTATACTTTTGATGTAGTCAAGGAATTCATTTATCTTGGCTCGCCCGTTACCACCAAAAAATGATGTCAGTCTGGAGATCAAGCGCAGGATCACTCTTGCCACAGGTGCTATTATGGTCTCAATAGGCAATTGAGTAATAGAGACCTCTCTCGTGCGACAAAACTAATACTCTACAAGACGCTCATCTTACCCGTGCTCTCTTTATGGCGCAGAGGCATGGACCTTATTAAGCACCGATGCAGCAGCCTTGAGTGATTCGAGAGAAAAGTCCTACGTAAGATCTTCGGTCCAGTACGAGTTGGCGAAGATTTCCGCATCCGATACAACAATGAGCTGTATGAGCTCCTCAACGACATGGACGTTGTGCAGCGTTTAATATCCAGCGGCTGCGCTGGCTCGGCCATGTCGTTCGAATGGAGGAGGATGCTCCGGCGAGACGGGTATTTGATGCGGGGATCTGCGGAAGTCGGCGAAGAGGAGGACCCTGTATCCGTTGGAAGGACCAAGTCGAGGAAGCCCTGTCATCGATTGGTGTGTGACCAACTGGCGTAGGCGCGCAAGAAGCAGAGGCGCCTGGGAAGGATGTTGGTTGCCCGCTGTTGCGGCAGGCCGAAATCCGTTAATCGGGTTGTTATGGCCAATTAAGTAAGTAAGTAAGTAATATCGTTTGGGTTCCAGAAACAAAATCTTATGCAATTCACGGCTTATTAAGTACTGCTTGTAACAGCATTGACTGCATTTTTAACATCTCCTGCATCATGTTCCTCAAAGTATTTGTAAAGTTATTTACCGATTGAACTAGTGCCTCGATAATAGTCTCAAGCCTGGTTATTTGTTGGCTGTGAATTTGGTGCTGAGTAATTTCTACTCTTTGTGTCTGCATAGGTGCAATCATACTCGTTTGGGTAATCGAGTTCTTTACAATATAATAAACGGGGCAACCCCTGTAATTGGCAGTGTGATTTCCACAACAGTTACTACATTTTATTAAACTAGTATCGCTTTTAGGCCTGGAACATTTAGCGGTACTATGTAATTCCCCACAAATTATACATACTGAAGCTAATATACAGCAAGATCTAGTATGGCCGTATTCCTTACAATTTTGGCATTGCTCTGGTCCTGACCGTTTATATGGTTTTTCTACTACAATTCTTTTATGCAACAGGTACATAAAATAATATATTGATTGATCTTCATTTTTCTTTTATTTAATATCGGTCGGCTCTGGTTCAACTCGAAATATTGGCTGAGGCACCCTGTCACAATTCTTAATGTTTAAAACTGACTTGATCTTGAATCAATTATGTTGTAAGCTACAGTTTATTTCTTTGGGTTCAACGCTGGGATCTATGCCCTTAAGTACAACCTGGAGCCCCCTAACACTTTTTAATTGATAGGTGTAAAATTTTATTTTAACCTTTTCAAATTCTGAAATTAATTTCCGGAAATTATCTTCGGTATTTACCTGGATCTTAGTTTCAAATATAATTCCACGTTTAACTGAGGCCACATCAAAAGAGTTTTCACCAATTACCGTTTAATTAATTAGTAATTAGTTTACTTATTCCCTCAAGTAAACTAGAGGGGATTTTGGCGATTTGTTGGTTTTAATTTCCTCTTGAGAACTTTCATCTAATGTTGCAAATCGATTCTGCGACCTTGGTGCGTTATCTTTGTCATTTTTATTTATTTTCGGAATTGATGCAACCTTTGACAAATTGGGACTTTTCCCCCGCTTCAAGACTGTAATATGTCGGTCGATGCCCATCTGAGTTTTCATTTTATCAATAGGTATTTCTTCTGTTGCTATATTTGCTGACACTACTGTTTTATTTATTTTATTATTCGCACTTATTGTATTTGTATCTTTTTTTCTCATCATCTCATCTTTTTGTCTCATCAACAGATGTCGGCACCGATAGTCCCCAGGGATTGAACATCTTCGGCTTTTAACACACATAGGACTGTCGTCGCTTCTTTTTAAATTTTTTTGTGTTTCAATTATACACCCAAAGAAAAATTTAATTAAAATGTGGAATAAAAATTGGGAAACAGAATTGTTTTTTTTTTTTTAAATATTTAGCGAAGCTGAGGGTTTAGTATATACACAAATAATAAAAAATGTGAATACTCATTAAAATAACAATAGAAGTTGTCATACTGAGCTTCATTCAATAATGGGCTTTTAACGAGAACATTTGTTTAAAAAGTTAACGCAGGATTTGATTGAATTGTTATAGCCAATTTCAAAAATTGTAGTAGCCTTTGAAGTGAACAGACGTGTTTATGTTTGATTACGATTATTTTGGATCAAGGAAAGAAATAGGTATTGTGAAGTGCCTGTATCTATGTTTTTGAAATTTTAATATCCTTTAAACAGTCTATCATACTAATTTTATACATGCTTAAATTTTTTATAACAAATAAGAACATAAAAATAAAATAATTCTACAGTGTACAATAACAATTTGTAATTTTTAAAACTGAAATAACGCATAGCAACAGAATGCAACTCTATGTGAAATATTTGAAATTTGCAAAAGCTAATATCTTATACAAGGGACAATTTTGTACTTATTTTTGGTGCCTCATTCACAAAATTGAAAATAACAGCTATTGAACAACAACAATCAGACAACTTACACCGTATCTTTAATCTAAAGTGTCAACATTATTCTATAAAAAGCAAAACAAAAACAAAAGTAAACAAATTACGAAAAACCATCTGATTGTTTACTCTAGCTACTGGTTTGATAAGTGCTGTCAAATTTATCTCAAGTATCGACAGTTAATATGTAATATATATTGTACACAGTACTAACTGTACTGGGTTGTGTATTTGCTAAAGTTGTTTTATTGCTCCTTATACTTGTCACTTTTTAATCATTATCCCAGCAAGCATTTTCCTTACTGTTCCTTTATATTAATACTAACTGCATAATCTTTATTCATTATGGATCGCTTGAATGCTAAATGTAATATTACGGGAATCGATAGAATGATTTCTTGCTGGATATGTTTGAGTAACTATCATTTAAAATGTACTGCACTCAAAGCACGAGACGCGAATGCACTTTTGGAGCCGACAAAGTCTCTGCACTGGCCTTGTTCATTATGCAAAAATATTAATATCGATTTTTATAAATTTTAGTTAATCCAAACTTCTGGCCAGTGAATACTTTTAGAGAAAAAACTAGAAACAACTATGATTCGAATATTGCTCGTTTACTATCAAGTAATGTACATACGTCAAAAAACTAATAACCTACAACAATTTTCTGAGTATTGTATACCAAAATGAACGTGGCTTAAGTACTAAATTAACAAACCTCTTAATTAATATCTACGATCTTACATATGATGTTATTACCTTTACTGAAATATTTTTACTGATGATATTTTTATTGCAGAAATTCTTTGTGACAATTATCAGATATATCGGCGGTGGTGTTCTAATTGCTGTCTTCATCCATCCGAAATTATTGCAGTTAATTCTGTTGATATTGAATTCGTCGCTGTGGTTGTCAAACTGCGTAGATCAAAAGTTTACATAACTTGCTCTTATATTCCTCCGAATTCTAACTATACTATTTATTCCAAACACCTTGAAGCTATTAAGTTGGTTTCAAAACCTGTAGATCAGAGTGATACTGTTTTCGTAGTTGGAGACTTTAATCTTCCTTCAATTTCATGGATTGGTACATCTAATGTGCATAACTTAATACCAATTGAGAACAATGATTTCTTAAACAATATTTTGACCTATCCTTTTATTAAATTAATTCCATCTGTAATGACTTTGGGAAAATACTTGATTTGGTGTTTGTGAGTGATGTTAATAAGTGCACTGTTATACGTTCTGAACCTGTAACTTCACCTGAGGATCGTTATCATCCTACTCTGAAAATTATTAAATTATATTATCTACTACACATATTTCGGCAAACATACATATTACTAATCAGAAGAAATATTGCTTTCCTCGTACTAATTATACCGAACTTAATGTTATGCTATCTAATGTCAACTGGGATTCTGTACTCGCTAGTGATAACTTAGATAATATGGTATCGAATTTCTATGCCATTTTACACAATGTTAACTGTTCCAAAAATTAAATTGTGCCGCAAAAAAGGCCCACCATGGAATAATTGGCACTTAATAAACATAAAAAATAAGAAAAATAAATATTATAGGAAATATAAGAGAACAGGCTTATCTGTAGACTAAAGAAATTATGCTTTGGCAAGATCTGAATATAATATTACTAATAAAGTTGCCAATAAAAATTATATAAGTCGGATAAAATCTAATATATAGTCAAATCCTAAGTATTTTTACAAGTTCGTAAACTCTAAGCGTCGTTCTTCTAGTCACCCTAAACTTTTAAAATATGGCTCTATGGTTGCTGACTGCAATGTTCATGTCTATTAAATTATGTTATTTGCCATTAGTTTGGAAAAAATCATACATTATTTTTTTATTTAAAAGTGGCATTAGATCGGATATATCAAATTACAGAGGTATTGCCAAAGTAAATGCTATTCCTAAACTTCTTGAGAAAATACTAACTGATCTCCTATACCATCAAATTTCGCCAATAACTAATATCTTGGAACTCATCGCAATTGTTATTGAAGGATTTTCAAATAAAATGCAGACTGATATGATATACACTGATTTTAGTAAAGCATTTGATAAAGTTAATCATAAACCTTTATTGCACAAATTATCGCTTATGGGTTTTAGGGTTTCTGCTGTAGAATGGTTAAATTCGTATCTGTGGCAAAGAACTCAACAAGTCAAATTCAGAAATGTCACATCTAAAATTATTAAAGTGCAATCTGGTATACCTCAGGGCAGTCATTTGGGCCCAATCTTATTCACTTTATATATCAATGACCTCCCTTAACGGTTTTGCTTTCTAAGATCCTGATGTATTCTGACGATGTTAAAATATTTAACACTTTTAACGATGTTAATGGATTTGATCTACTTCGTGCTGGCTTTAGCAGTTTTTAAAAGTGGTGCAAATTGAATTTATTGGGATTAAATATTAAAAAATGTAAACACATGACATTTTTAGGATTGATACCTACTATAGTAGGTATTGTATTTTAGACCTTGGTATACTATTGGATCAAAGTCACAACTTTCGGGATGACATATCCATGATAGTTAATAAAGCTTATGGCATACTCGGATATATGAAACGTTAGTCTATGGAATTCGTTGATCCTTATTTAACAAAATTGTTATTAACATCTCTCGTCCGACTTATTCTGGAGCATGGTTCTACTATATGGGACCCTTGTTATGCAGTGCATATAAATAGCATTGAGTGCAAAAACAATTTTTAATTTTCTGTTTACGAGATCTTGGTTGGAACTCCTATCAATTACCGCCGTATCAGAGTAGATTAAACTGACAACGCATTAAAGTCCATGATGAGTTCTCTTTTTATTCTGGGTTTAATACGAGGCGATGTTGATTCTGAGTTGCTTCTCAGTCGATTAAAATTCTATGTTCCTGTGCGACCTACGCGTAATTTTAAACTATTATCATTAAAATACTTCAGATCAGACTATGCTAATAATGATTCCTTTAGACGAGCCTGTAAAAACTTGAATGAATGTTATTAAATAATTAACTTCTCTGAGAGTAAATTTCTAAATATTTCTAAATTGATAAGTTAAGTTTTGTTTTCGTTCATTTGTATTAAACTGTTATTGTATATATAATTAGTCAGTAAGGATAAATTATCTATTGACTTTAAATAAATAAAAAAATAAAATAAATTAAGTAAGTAAGTAAGTAACAGTATAACCTTTTGAATTTATAACTTTGTCTTGAAGAATTGTCAGTGTTGTTAGTTTAACTATTTTTTTTAATAAAAAATAGAATAAAATCACGTGTACTACAAATAAATATCAGCAAGTTTTTTGTTAGAAAAAATGTGAAAACTCATGTCGTTTGTTAATTTTTATCCCTGATCGGCGAGACAAACAAATATAAGAGCGCTCTGTCTTGTGTGTTTTGTTTGTTGGTCTGTGTAATTCCTCCGCTTCCTATTCTCACTTCCCCACTTCCTCTCCTTTTTCTATCCCCCTGTTTATTCCCTCATCTTAGGGACGTTTATGTACAATGGGTCAACTAGACCTCCGGTACTGTACTTGTCCCTTATGACAAGTACACCTCCTCTAACCTAACCTAACCTTGGCTATCTCGCACGAATTTAGAAGACTTCAGAGCACTAATGTTTGTTATATCTGCTGAAGCCACTACTCAATCTCGAAAAAAATCTGAAATCATGTCGCTCTGCTCCCATGCCGGAGAACACTACACGTATTGAGCAAAATTTGGTGGCGCTCGCTTAGAAATTTTTTTACCCAAACACAGTCCACACTATATTCTACAGTCTTATTGGCCGTGACTGTAGTAGATACCATGCTCAACGACGTAAGGTGTTCCGGTAGAGCATTGATTGATACTGCACATTAGGCTGATTTTATCTCGTGGCGACCTCAGAAAAACCTGGATCTACCAACATTCTCTATCCCTGTTACTACGATACTCGGTTTAAACAGAGGGATAGCAGCCAAACCTATTAAAATCTGCTCCATTTCCTTGGGTTTCTTATGTGGTCGTCTACCCACTAGCTATCTGACAGATGTAATTGATTTCGATTTATCCAAAATATCAGCCCTCAAATGCTGTTATATGGTTCTACTTTTGGAAACAAATATATTTTCCAAAATTATGCTGACTAACGTTAAGATACCTTAGGGATTCACTCATAGCCCAATATACCGTCTATGGATGAATTCTTATTAGTAGAATTGCATAGTCGCATTCTTTACATTCTAAATTTTCGTTTTTTAGTCCTTTGGACTTATGCGACCAAATTACCTGGTTTTGGGAAGTAGAGGAAGTTCCCAAATTTAGGAAAGAATCGACTGAGAACAAATTCTGTAAGGACTTGTACCGTCGTACCACCACTAGAAATAAGGAAGGCAATTTAGTGGTTACCTACCCTTTAAGTCCGTATTTCCTACCAGATTAGTCAGTAGTTTCTCCAGAAAAATAACTCTCTCGCAATTCATAAGGAATGAAGCGAGATTACGTTAGCGCAGCTAATATAATGAAAAGGGACTAGGCTAAGTTCTTTACTGAACTGAAGCAGAGAATTGTATCGGCGAACGTTTTTCATTCCCTCGATTGCCATTTCATTCCTCCTGGAGCCCCGCATAAAAAAATAAAATAAAATATTTTAGTTTGAGTTCTCTTTTCAGATCGCCTAAAGAGACCGTCATATTGTTTACTTGTGCGTCGCTGGAAAGACGAATACTTTGTTGAACTCTATAAAAACAACAAATGGAAATTGCGATTTCGTGGTAAATGATTTTGTTGTGATTCGACATGACAACTTGTCTCCAAGCGATTAGAAGCTCGGTAGAATCTCGCGAGTTTACGTCGCCTTCGAATCCAAAGTACGACGTTCGAACTACCAATGGCGTTCTAACACAGCCTATTGTTGAGCTTATATTACTTCCTAATCCTATTCAGAGTTAACTCGTCCTGAAAGCGAGTTTGGATTAAGTAATTAAACGTACCGGTTCGAAGTGTCTTTTATGTAAGAGTCACCACACACGCCAAAAATGCCCAACTTTCCGCCGAATAAGTCCTTACAGAAGACTGGGCGCAGAAAAGAACTTTTAATACTGCACTAACTATTTGACTATTTGACTATTCGAAGAACTCCCGCAGTAGGGAGTTGTGTTTGGAATATCTCGGAAAACACCATACAATGCTGCATTTTCATCATAAGGACAGGAGTAAACCACATACCACCAACAAAAGAGTTTGTGAACCGAAGAATAACCCGCAACCAAGCTCATGAGTGTTTCTACATTCTCGTAGCTACACCCAACTCTACTAGTGCCACAATTGTGATAAATGTGATAAATAAATATGTGATGAAATGAATTGTTTTCCTTTGAATGAATTTTGTAACTCTTTTATTTTGGCCAGGTAGCTTCTTCTTACTCCCTGTTGGAACTTTATAAGGGGCGGTCACCCTAAATTTAATTAGGTAAATACGTTTAAGTTTTGTGAAATGTGAATATGAAAATAAAAGGTAAGAATTGATCGCCCTCATTCTTGATCAAACCAAAAGAACAGGGTAATGTGTTTATTTTGAAACATTTATTTCGTATCTTTTTTTAACACTTTCACGTATTTCTTTTAGTAAAATTAAAATATATTAATTTGGATCTTTTACCACAATTCTCCCATGTTCGTTTTTATGTTGGCGGGCGCTGTTTGCTTTCCAGAACAAAATTTTAAGAAAAATTATGGCTTATTAAATATAACCTGCAACAGCATGGACTACTTTTTCATCTTTTCCTGTATCATACCACTCAAAGAATTTGTGAAATTGTTTAACGATTTTATCAATGTGTCTATTGTTACTTCAAGCTAGCTCAAATTGGAAGCATTTGCAAACTGGTTACCCATGTTTTGATTATTTTGTATAGTTGTACGGCAAGATTTTAAACTATCAGCGTAAGAGATTCGATTCGTGGTTGCTTGACTGCAGGTGTTTGGTTATTAATTAGTGTATTTTGTCGATGCACTTTGCCGAAGTATGGTTTCCGAGCTATTGAACGCTTTATAATATCATTAAGAGGAAAACCTTTATAGTTAGCAGTTCGGTTGCCACCACACTTACTTCACTTTTTCAGGCTTGAATTTTTTGGCCTATTACACACTTTACATACATACATACATACATAATTGGCCATTACAACCCTTCAGTCAGGATTACGGCCTAGCTTCTCACACCACTTATGTTGTGTGTGCTAATTTTATACATGAGTGGTGGGACCTACAGGTTAAAGTCGACTCCGAACGACAGATTTTTTTGAGAAACTTTTCATGGCAATTTTATTTACTCTCAGAGTTTTTGCCAGAAATCTGCTGAGAGGAAGTCGCCGAAGAAATATTTTTTTTTTCATATTTCGTTTTTGATGTCTGACCGGGGATTCGAACCCTGGCCTTTCGTCTAATAAGACAACACACTACCTACTAGACTACGGCGACTTCCACACTTTAGTACTGTGTAATTCACCAGGAACAACGCAAGCTGGGAAACTTGCAGTATGATCTTGTACGAAAATATTCTTGACAGTTTTGGCATTGTGTTGATCCCGATCGTTTGTGGGGTTCTTCTATCTTCCTGTGCAATAAATATTTCACACTATAATATCTATAGTTCATCATGATGAACTTAATTTTTCTTCAATTTAGTACTCAATACGGAGGAACCAGTTCCCTATTTCTTAAGGTCATAACAGTTTTTACTTTCCATACTGGTCTTTATTTCTTCTGGATCCATATTATGATCAATGCCTTTAATCAGCACCTGCAGTCCTTTGCTGTTTTTTAATTGGTATTTATAAAAATATTTTTCCCGCTTTAAAAATTAACTGAATTTGTATTCCATATATGTTAATACACCTAATTGACGCCAAATAAAAAGAATTTTCCCCAATTAACGTTTTGATTTGTTTAATCACTTCGTTCGAGAACTGTTCCCTTGAATAGGAGGATGCCTTGGCGATTTAATTGGGTGAATAGTGCCTTGAGATCCGTCGTCTTATAAAGCAAAAATATTTTAAAGAACCGGTGCACGCGTATTTTCTCCTTTATTAATTTTTGTCGCAGGAGCGACCTTGGATGAAGTGGGACTTCTTCCTCGCTCGGTTACTGTGATATACTTAGCTGTTCCCATTTGTTTTTTTCAAATCATGGTTATTGTTGTCGCGTGTTTTGTTTTGTGATTTCCGTCTGGAGGAAAGTGACAACCCAATGGATTCAGTTGTAAGGCACTTCATCGGATAATATTTCATACATCGCGTTTAAAAACCTTTGTTTCATGCATGTTATTGTATTGACGGCATTAGTCCTTGCATTGCCAACATAAATTGTTTCACTGTGAGCAATAATTAAATTAAATTCATAATTAATAATAGTCTAAAAACAAAGCAGAACTACATTTAAAATAATCGCTACCATATACATTTATGTAGTCTATTTTTAACAAATTGCTGCATTGACAGCTACCTAAGTATTGGAAGAATATCAAATTTAAGAGTTTGCCAACTTTCTGCTTTTCGTTAAAAGCAAATGCAACAATGCACAAGATAGAACAAGCTTCTAGGCTCTCTGTAAATAGAAAATATGAAGCTTTTCCGCGTTCAAGGTATTTTACGAAGTACTTTGAAAAGTCTTGAGTTTGTTGGAGAGAAGGGAAAAGCAAGCGGGGGTAATCTCACACTTGTATGTAGAGTTGCTTTGTTCTTCGTTCGTCGTCTACCGGTTGTTGTACGCAACAACAAAATATTAAGAGTTTGTCAAAATAAATTTTGAAGGTGCAAAAGCGAAAAAAATTCTAAGAGAAAATTTGAAAGTTTGTCAAAATTCTTTACAAATCTATCTATTTTGAATCTATCACCACATAAAATAAGTCATACGTTAAACCATGTCTTCGACTTACATCGCAATCTATGTGACTGGGCTTTCAATTTTCGCTAAATATTAGTTGTTAATTAATTATAAAAATGTGGCTTATATATATTTCTTTTACCCTAAAATTATGCATTTTTTATTAATAAAAAACTGGCATCACTGTATGCGACCTTGTCCGCAGGGCTGCCAAATTTATTACATCCTGCTCTTTAAATTGAAATACCCAAAATCTCCTCTTGAAAAGAGTCGCTTTAAATAAAATAGTATTTATAAACTCTAAGTTGATGTTTTCTTAGTTATAATACTATTGTATTAGTGCAGTTCTTAAAATCATATTTTTTAAATTTAAACTTACTTACATTATAATTCCAACTATATTTTACGCAGCCATTACTGCGAAAACTTTTGAATCTTCATCTTCAGAATTAGAAATTGTTTTATACAGAATATTTGTATTAAAACTATTTAACATATTTTCTGTTCCCTTAAATTTTTGATTTATATTCAGATTAACCTGTATTCTTAGCAATGCCTTTAAAAACTTATACTACATACCAATGTGAATTATTTTTTTTTTGCAAAATCATAACGGAAAATAAAATTGCCATCTTCCAGTAAAACTAAATTATTATCAATACTTTTAATTTTTTTATCTAACAACTGCCGGCTTAAATATTTTTGAATAAAATACTAAGACCGTTATGTGTCCTACTGACTTCCAACATCAATAGTATCAAATTCAAAAGACTTATATTGTTAATAAAACGATTACCAAAAATTAATAATAAGCTATTACTTTCATTATCACTAATCACCCTTGCAGAATGATCGCTTTCAGCCATTCATGGTTCATGGAATGGTCGCGCAATATACTAACCTCACGTTGGTTAGTAAATTCGTAAATTTTGAATTAGGTTATTATATTTGATATTATGGACATGGATACCTTTTCAATCGAGAGCTATTTTATACTATATTCTGCTTAACGCGGTGTTGCAGAAATAAGTGTAAAGCTGCTCCATTATGAACACAGCTGTGTTAAGAATATTCTTGGAGAGTGTAATCAATACAAATGAAGGCAATGACAGATGCACTTAATAAGAATATGTTGAGGATTTTCTTTTTCATTAGTGGATAAATTATTCGATTCATCCTACAGAATTCGCCTCATCCTACAGAATGAATTTTTAAAACAATTTGGCTTAGGCATGCCGTCAAAGCTTCAAAAGTTTTGATGACCACAAATAACAGCGAAAAATCAACAATCAATTTCGAACACACAAACACATTGAATTAGTGAGTGAAATGTCATCCATAATCACGAAAAATTTCAATTAGCCAATATTATGGACGAGTGCATTTCGTATGAATAAAACCATTTGTTCGATGTCCAAAGAGTTTAACAATGAGAATTAATTAATTTACAGATCACCGAGATGGTTGATATTATGGAATGATTTACAATAAATTCACGGACAGTAATCAGGCAGAGAATTGTATCTTGTGTGAGTTAAAGTCATCTTTTTGGTATGACGATTTGTATCAAGACTTTAACAGATAGAAGTAAATGGCGTCCTTAATCGGCCATTGAGTGTGCTTACAGATGTAAATGACATCTATAATCTGATTTGCACCAACTGGGAACATCTTTAATTGACTTCAGCCATACTCGAAACGAATAAATGTAATAGTGCATTTCCACATGTTTTGGGCTGCAGAACTAATTTCGCTTAAAACAAGTTGTATTGCTACTTGTTTTTCTGCCGAAAACTGTCTGTGCAACACTTCATTACTTCTATAATTTAAAATGCAACTATGGGGAATCCAATAATAGTGACTGACAAATTCGAAAAACTAAAATATTGATTGTCACTTGTCAAAAATAAAATATAAACAAGATCAAAATAAATAATATTAAAGATACATGCTTTCTCAATTAACCTTCTGCAAATAGTTGATGTTGGCAGAAAATATATTATACATTTATAAATAATACTATATTATTGTTATATACCATAAATTTTAAAAGAAATTCAATTGATATTTCCATTTTAAAAATATTTTTCATATTTTTTTTTTATTTCAACACAATTTTTTGTCAATTTGCTTGTTTACAACATAAATGTCAAACTAATTTCGAAAACTCGAAAACAAAAGCTATTGAAACATAATGGAAATACATGAAACTTGTTTTGAGCAAGTTTCTTTGTTTATAATGGAAACGCATTGTAAAAGATTACACATACTGATTCTTTCAGATTTTGAAAAAATTTAAATATGGAAATTTGCTTCAAGGTCATTTACCTTTTTAGACTATTAAAAAATGAACAATTTCACAACTAACAAAAAATCTTATTATATATGATTTCCCCGACGAAAACCTCAAATCCCAAAAAAACGTGTTCATCTTATTTTTTTGGGAATAAAATTTTCCCTACTTTGTTAGAATACTAATTCGGCAACCCTGCTCGTAAGCATGCTTTTTGAAAATATAAAAATTCTGCTTTATTAGTGGGTTATATTTGTCACAAAGTAACAATTTGTATTAGTCGGTATGTTGCGCAGGCAGGGGAGGTTACGTCGTGAATATTTTTATAAAAAGTCGAAGGAAAATCGACAGCATAAAATCAGTTCAAAAAGGGATAAACTTAGAGATAACTTAGCTCAGAGCAGTTTTATACATGGAGATATTCAGAATGATGCTGTTAAATTACATGAAACTTTCAAATACGACGTAAAGGGTATGTAAAGTACAAAAAACTTATTAATTTACTAAATAATTTTTATTTCAGATTTAAGTGCAAATGGATTTGATGATGAATACCGATACGCTGGATTGGATGACCCAAAAATTATGATAACCACCTCTCATGAACCTTCTGCGAGATTAAAAATGTTCGTAAAGGAATTGAGGTTGATCATTCCAAATGCTCAAAGAATGAATAGAGGTAAATACGAGCTCAAACAGATTATCCAAGCATGTAAAGCAAATGACGTTACGGATCTAATTATTGTGCATGAGCATCGTGGCGTTGCTGATAATCTCGTTGTGTGCCATATGCCTTACGGTCCTACAATTTTTTTTAACATTTCAAATCTGATCATGCGTCATGATGTACCTGATATTGGACCTGCAAGCGAACAGAAACCTCATTTGATATTTCACAATTTCAAAACAGATTTGGGTCAACGAGTAATGAAAACTTTAAAACATATATTTCCTGTTCCAAAACCTAACTCGAAACGAGTTATTACGTTTGCGAACCACGATGATTTTATATCTTTTCGACATCATACATATGAATATATCAATAAGGAACTAATTTTGAACGAAGTTGGACCGCGTTTCCAATTAAAGCTATACCAAATAAAATTAGGAACTCTTGATGAAATCTATGCTGCTGGCACAGAATGGATTCTAAGACCTTATATGAATACATCTGTGAAAAGACGATTTCTTTCAAATGATGACGGATGGAATGATGATGAAAATTTGCAGCAGCAAAAATAAATTTAAAAACCCAACATTGTTTCATTTTTTAATTTATTGAATTTTAATTAAGGGCAATCGCAATGTTGTCCCGTTTAGCGAAGGAACTCTCAACCTATCAGTTTTTCTGAGAATTATTACTAGAAGCGAAGAGTAATATGTGCTTCAGTTTCCAACAGACTGGTTGATCTTTTTGTTTTCGACACTGACTATTTTACAGCAAGTTATCACAAAGTAAAGTTATCGGCGATTTCATCACAATACCATATTTCCGGACATATCTCCTCTCTTGTGTAATTACAATTAAAACTAACCAAAAGCACATTATTCAAATTTCTTGATCTACCTACACACAACACACATTTCGAAATATTTTATAGTTTTAGTCACTTACCTTAATTTTTTTTATCGAGTACTAGCCTGCGGCCAAGAAAGGAAATGAAAGCATTAGCCCTGACTACTTGTCTGTGACCCATTGACTATTGAGTACTTGATAACTTGTGTTCAGTTCAGTTCTGGCAAAATAGCCGTTTCACCGGTGAATGTAGACATAGTCGTTCCAACAGCTTCTGGTGTATCACTGTTGTATAAAACATAAAAGTGAACCCAGAATGCTTTCTTATGGTACTCTTGCTTGTATTTCTTTTAATTGAGAATATTCGTCCCATTATTTAACGCGAAGCAGCCTATTCTTCAGGTAAGATTTAAATAATGTGCAGTACGCCCTTGGCAATTGAGTGCCTAGTTTTGTGAATAAACCCGTGTGACTGACGTTGTCTAATGCTTATGAAACGTCTAATACAAACATTTTTTCCTCTAAAGCTCTTTATGAATGAACCTGATCAATTGCTGAATGTGCATTTCTAAAACCAAATTGATGTTTAAGTCTTTCTTCAATTATCTGTTTGATGCGAACTTGTAATATTTTCTCATATAATTTGGATAAGATGGGCAGGAGCGGAATAGGTCTACACGATTTAAGCTGACTTCATAAATGCAGTTTGCGATGTAACCTTGCAATGCATAGTGTTCATAAAAACAGTAAAATTCGTTTTGCCAATGCCTCATTATTGCATGATAATGCTTTTCAGTGTACATTATTTGTCAATTTCGTGCATGGTTTTTATTTGTGATTCTTTGTAAACATTTATATTTATTGGCGGCAAAAATTTATGAGTTCATAAATGTACTAAAATGTTACAGCATTTTTTTACAAAGCAGTGTTGCCATACAATATTACTTTGTCTTGTAAACAATTTCATTCGCAATGTTGCAATGCAAACTGCATTTATGAAGCCAGCCATAACTTTAGTTGGAGGTTTTCCAGGTTTTGGTATCTTTACTACTTCGGCGACTTTCCAAAACGATGGAACATGAATAAGTCTAAATGAAGCATTAAAAATTTGTGTTAGTTTTAGGATTGTGTTATTTGGAAGATGTTTAAGAACTTCAGTTGTTATTAAGTAGAATCCAAGATATTTCTTTAATTTTAGATTATGATGGATTTGTTTAAAAACTTCAGTTAGTGTTACTTCGGGTATTGTGTAGTCATCTCTACCATTAACTACTGATTTCCTACGTAATAGATGGTGGATTACTACCAAAGGAGTACACACCAGCAAAATAGCTAGAAAACAATTCTGCTTTTTGGCTATTTGTTGTGGACCAATTTCCGTCTATCATGTGAATAATAGGAATTTGTGTTGTCGGTCTCTTTAAGTTTTCTGTTGATTTCCACAATGAACAATCTGATGCTTTTTCGTTATTCAACCTTTGCAAATAGTTATTGAAACGTGATTAATGATTTCTAAGCTAAGTTCGAGTGTTATTCTATTAAGCCTTGTCTTGTCTGTTGGAAATCTAGATCGTTGCCATATCTTTCTCAACCTTCTTTTATTTTTTATCATCTCCCTTATATACGCAGGGAATGAAATAACGTGTTGTTTATCACAAAATTAGATTTCTTAAGATTCCTATTTCAAGCACTTGGCCACTATTGGAGAAATAATGAACTAGATTGGGAAAGCATAAACCATGACAGATCTAATTGCGAGTCTTGAGAACATTCCTTCTATACGTTTACACCTTGAGATGATAGTTGAATTTAAAAAGTTAATTTGAATGAACACCAAGTTATTTTATGTTAGATTGAAATGGAATTTCAATATTAACCGGACTCATTACCAGTAATTTACTTTTAGGTATAACATGTCTTGAGCATTTACCAGATGAATTTCAGATTTTCTTGCATTAATTATAATACCCCATTTTTTCTAAAGTCCGTTTATATTTATTTTGAGTTGTTTGTTATGTGCTGAATGTCGTATAAGAAGAGATTAAAGAGAAACGGGACCATAACACTTCCCTGTGACACACCCTGATCCAGCATTAGATGTCGATCTATTTATTTAGACGCAGAATTTGCAGTTAGAAAAGTAACTCTAAAATTTTCAATAAATCTGGAAGTTTTTTGATTAAAAAGTAATGGTTTTATCTCTTCTATCTATCTTTCATTAAACAATTTTTTAGCTTGTCTAATATTAGCTGTTTTCTTAGTAATGATCTATAACAATTGAATTTGTTTCTAGAGAATATTGTAAGCATGGTAAAGATGGGTGTACCATTCTGCCCCTGGAGTATCCCACCATTCCATTGTGCCCTATTCGGTATAAGTATCTTTATACCAGCAGGAACATAACCTCACGCACAATATAGTCGGTGGCTTTTTCCGAGCGTCCGTACCTTCCCTAACCTATCGAGCGCTGTTTCCACTTCACGCTGCATACAAAAACTATACAAAACCAGCGGGCTCAGGCAGAGCATAGTGTCAAGAGCAGCCTGAGGGCAACTCTTCCTCACTCCAGTTATACTCAAAGAGGCAATCCGCTGGAAACTCTTATCCAAGGCACTCCACTACACAACACAGCCATAAATAATAACCGGTCTAACAATCGCCAGATATATCCAGCTAATGACCCTAGGCGGAAGACCCCAGTCCTTACCTATGGTGTTCCTACACTGATAGAGAGTATTCAGTCCCTTCTTCATTCCTTCCTCGGTGTTTCTTTTCCAGTTCAACTTGCTGCCTAGAGCAGCATCCAAGTACTTGACCTCAGAAGACAACGTGACCTCCATCTAACAACGTGACCTCCATCTAACGTCGGTAACCTGAAGGTTTCAATTTCTTACGCGAGAAAAAAACGAGGTCTGTCGGGTTTCGGTAAAAATACCACGAGCATATCTTTCCAACCGTCAGGTATATTACACCACCGGAGACAGTCCCAGTCACGATTTCTAAAAGTCGGCGTATTACCAACATTACAAGTGTTAAGCCTATTAAGAATAATAAAATTCAGAATCGACTTACCCCTAGTGTTAATGTCAGCGCTGCCCCATTGGGTGTGATGAACATTGGCATCACAACCCAAAACAAGACGACATATCTCTTTTTCGCATACTTCACCAGTAGTCCAATTAGGTCATCAGGAGGAGATGCAACCTCGTACGGCATGCACACAGATGACAGCAACAGCTCGATCCCAAGGTCATCTCTGTACGCCATGGTTGTTACGTCACCTGTACAAAAGGAAGAAGTAATCAACAAGTCCAAATTACTTCTACCTAAAATACAGGTTCTTACCTTCTCACTTGTTTTTGGAACAAGTAACCTATAATCAGGACCGCTCAAACCCAGAATCCTATCTCTAAGGATCCAAGGTTCGTGGATAAGAGCGATATCAAATTTAAGGCGGCACAGGGTGGTTAGCAGGTTATGCGAGGCGGTTTCGCAGTGCTGCAGATTAATCTGCACCACTTTCAGCCGCCTCTGGATCGTTGGCATCACCTATGTCCGGATGACGGAATCTAAGGTGCGCTAACCCATAACACACTACGCCACCCTTTGTCATTATCCACTGAAGTGAAGTCTGATCTATTGCGATCAGAAGATCGAAGCTTTTGTTCTTACCATCACCAGCCAGGGAGTTGACAAGTACCCACGAGCTGGTGTTCAATCCGTCATTCTGTTTACCAATAAGTTTAGGTATGCCATCCCCCAGTCTAAAAGTAGGCGGGACCCATACCGTCACTATTGGACGCAGAGGGAGGTCGGATTGAGGGATTACCTCCAATCGAGTACCGGGTCAGAGTTTGTCAAGGTGCTTCACTGCTTCCACAAAGAATTTTACAGTTCCCTCGTTTTCGCAGTCCACTACCTTGATGAATATGGACCAACCGATGGAGAATATGCGGGCATTGCTGCCGTCACAACCTTCCTCCATCATAAACTCGATGAGCCTTTTGCCATCCAAATCTGACCTGTAGATCAAAGCCAATTGAAGGGAAGGATTAATTCCCCTGCTTTTTAGTACGCTTTGAGCCGGAGGGAGGTACCTCGGACCTGTCTCTCTTTATGTGTTTTCCCTTTCGTGCCCTCCTTCGCTCCAACCTTACATCCTTCTTCTAGGATAATGGATTAGCGGTAGTTTCTACCCCTTCCTTTATCCACTGAGAAAGGAGGTTTGAAGACTCGAAGAGTCTTCTTTACTCCAGTTGGGAGTAAGGGTGCAGAACCTTCCAGACCCTTGCTTGTGGTTTTGGAAGTAGAAGCAATTGGCTCTACCCTCCCGCCCGCACTCAAGGGTCTATCCTTCATGCCAGAGTCAGCGCCTCCTGGGAGGACACTGCCCGGGTATTTGGTTTTATACCGCGAAATAGTGCCTCTGTGTCGAGCCAGCATCTTCTGCTCCTTAACAGAGAGGGAACCCATATCGCAGCTTGCAAATCTCTTCAAGACAGTGCAAGCACTGCGATACGAATTTTTCTCTTCATGTAAAGCGGAACGTTTCCGCCCAGTTTTGCTCCCCTTGTCACACGAAATTTTTCCCATGCAGTCCGAATCAGAAGCCGATAGCACGATTGGGTTCGAACCATCCTGTCTAACAAGTGGGTTTCTTAATGGGGAGGTCACCACCTCATCATGCTCCCAGTAGCAATCTGGAGTGAAGGGGAGGCTTTCAATGATTTCGTCTTCATCCGACAGTGGGGAGACAGAGTCTGACTCCACGCACATGTCTTCCGTCGAAGTGGGGATCGGCGAAGCAATCGTCTCACTAAAGGTCTCCCCCACAGTCGTCAACCTTATACCACCTAGGGCGAAATCCATAACGATTTCATTGTTGTTGTCAACAATGCTCGCCTGAATTTGAGCAATGAGATGTGACGGGTCTAGTCCAGTATCAAAAGCCAGCTGGTCATCATTGTTCGTCTTGTTCAAATCCTTGTTAGTTTGTTTGCCTTCCATATAAGACCCACGAGTGAGGGGAAGTGAGGTCAAACCCTTCCCTTCAGTGAGATCATTGAGGTCATAGTCCACGTTAGCATGACAGGGACTCTGTAGAAAATCCCCCTGACTGTAACACCCCAGATTAAAGGTATAAAAGAATATACGTGATCAGGCGAGTCGAAAAGATCACACAAGAGACATCAGTTCGAAGACAGTCCTCTCTCATGAGAGGTCATGTATCATATTAGAGTAACCATTATCATGCACTACATATCCAACAGGTTGGGGATAGGTACACTTAAGCCCTCACATCGCGACAAGATTGTTACACAGGCATAATAATAAATTTATGGGACAAAATGAAGTTAGTAAATGGTTTAATGATGAATTAAGGGGTACAAAAAGGTACTAATCCCGAAATATCAAATCTCTAAATTTGAAAACACTAGCAAAGCGAGGGCTAATTACAAATCTATAAGAAATTTGTACTAAGTTTGTATATTGACAAGCAAATAAATAATGCAAAGGACCACTTCCTATAACAAACAAACACGAACAAACTGTGTTTTTCATGCAAACAAACAAACAAGCGAGATTGTTTGTATTACAGAAGCAGCGCATAACAATTTTAATAAATACTTTTAAATAAATATAAAATCGTTGAAATGGATATAAAAATGATTTAATAATTACACTATTAACAGAATAATTTAAAAAGATATGACACTTTTTTACGTTGTATAATCGCACTCATGTTTTTACGTCAAATAGACGTTACTATTACATTACAGCAACATTCAGTAAAGTCGGCTAACTAAGCCTTAAAGCAGAATTCTTTAATGTTTTTATGCGATATTTGAACATCAGTGAGTTAAAACTTTTGAGTTTTTACATGTATATGATTTTTCTTTAATTTTTGAATAAAATAATTATTTTTTAAAAATAAATACTTATTGTTATGGTTCTAAAGTGCATAAAAAATTTTTGAAGCACAATAAATTAATAATTTGTATGTATTTTGAGTAGCGAAGTACGGATGCCCTTTCATATATATTAACTGTAAAATTAAATTTTTACATATACAAAATGATTTTTCTTCAATATTTACTATTATGACTGTAATGTGTATAACAAAATTTTGAGACAAAATATATAAATAATATGTACATCAAGTGGCAATGTGGCGCAAATGCCCTTTGTAGTATTTTCCAATTTATACATAAATCTTTAACAATGTTAAATACATATTGTTATGATTTTAATGTGCATAAATAATTAGGAGAGTATTTTCTATTATTATTATTATTCTAGCTAGAGGTATTGTATTGAAATTTAATATAAAAAACACAAAAAACTCCTCAAATAGAACAATATTCGACAGTGAACTTATGTGTAAATTCCATAAAAATTAACTCAGATTAAACGAAACATGTTAATTCTAAAATATTACAGGAATAAAGGTTAATAATGGCATAAAATTTAAGAAGCAAACATAACTTGCTTCTATTAAGATCTGATTGGTTCTTTTTTAACTGCGCATTAACTTTGCTTATTAGACGTACTTCCACGGTTCAAACCCCAGGTATGAAATTTAAATAAAAATATGAAAAAAAAATTTTCGGCGAATTGTTCTCAACAGATTTCTGGCAAAAACTCCGAGGGCAAAAAAAATTGCCATGTAAAGTTTTTCAAAAAATCTGTCATTCGTAGTCGACTTTAAACCGCCGCTCATGTATAAAGTAATACACATATTGTAAGCGGTGTGAGAAGCTAGTTCGCAATCCTAACTGAAGGACTATAATGACTAATTATGTATGTATCTAATTTTGGTTTTTTATCTTAGTCGTTTTGCTGATCTTTACTATTTTTTGTCTTGACGTGTAAATAAATAGGACAGCTCATATAGAATATAGGTTTAAAACAAATTTTGTTTGATATAGATGGATAATACTAGAAGGTTTTCGCATGTGATATAAAGTAAAGGCACTAAAAGATTTAAACAAATAATCAATAAGATTTATATTAATAAAAATAGGTAGATGATGAGAATAGAGGAACGTGCGTAGTTTGTAAGTAGAGCATTGAATAGTAATGTTGATGGAGAAGATGGGTTAAAATGAAATGAACTTCGTATATTTTGGTAGAAGTTGATGGTATTTTGGTAGAATAATAGAACATAATATAAAAATTCTGTACATACAATGTATAGATATTTTTTATTTTGGTCTTATTTGTAAATAACTTGTGTTTCGAGGATACTTTAGCACCTTTTCTGGAAGCTGTTTAGAATTTGCCACACTTTCTGTTTAGTGATTGTTGGTTTTCCATTTAAACCTGAAAAATTAATAAAGGAAAAATGATTATACTTATCATGTGAAAGTTTTGTATATTTTTTATATTTTTCTTTTAACTTTTTTGCAGACACTTCGATTAATAATGAAAAAATTACAGATTTCAAACTTTTTCACGTCATTCAAGAAATTAAAAATATTGACAATATCCACGACTTCCTGCAAGAAATATTTATAACGAGCTATGTGTCTTATTTTAAAAACTGTTCATTATGACCGAAAAATTATAAATTACTTCGTTCTGCTCAATCTGTGCATTTTCCCTTTTAATAAAGCTATAATTTTTCGACGTATTTAACTATTGTGGCTAACTGTGGTTAATATATTTTTTCACTACTGCTTTTCACTACTGGTAACTACAGTTACCAAGTGTTATTGCAAAATTTTAATGTTGATTTGAGTTTCTATTTTATCTAAATTAAAATATAATTCTTCATTGTCGAACTCTACATCAGATCCCACAGGAAAACGTAATAAAGCGTCAGCATTTCCATGCTCTGCGGTATTTCTATACTTAATGCCAAACTGGTAAGGCATTAATAGGTAATTGCTTATTCAGATTGAGCAACCTCACCAGCGGTGTATGATCTGTAAGTATAAAATGAAAGCATACCATAAGAATGTCGGTTAAAATTTTTAACTCCGAAATTAATAGCTAGCCTGAGGGATTCGCCCACAGAAATATTTTTTATATTTCGTTTTGACGCTTTTCGTCTGACATGAGGTGTGAAGCGTGGTTTCACTTCTAATAAGCCAACGCTCTACCTACTAGAATACGGCGGCTTCAGGGACAGCTAACACTAATAGGAATTTTTCTTGATAATGAACTAATTGCGTTGGATTTATGATGTGGTTTTTTATTTCCTCAAATATCCACACATAGCCGTATAATATCGAAAAAGGTATTATAGCGTTGTTTAAGGCAGTTACAAAGAAAAACGTTTGAAGACAGAAACGAATACGAAGAAGTATAACCTAGAAATTAATGTCGTCGTAGTCTATTAGGTAGTGTGCTGGCTTATTAGACATAAGGCCAAGGTTCAAACCCCAGCTCAGACATCAAAACGAAAATATCAAAAAAGATTTCTTTGGCGATTTCCTCAGCAGATTTTTGTCAAAAACTCTGAGTGTGATTGAAATTGTCAAGAAAAGTTTCTAAAAAATCTGTCGTTCAGAGTCGTCTTGAAACTGTAAGCCCCTCCACTCATGTATAAAATTAAAGTTAACAAACTCAACATGAGTGGAGTAAGAAGTTAGGTTTGTAATCCTGACTGAAGGGTTGTAATGACCAATTATGTATGTTATGTATACCCTAGAAACTATTGGAGAAAATAGCGGGAAAAGTCTGCATACAATGGTGTATGTAAACTTTTCTCTGTGGCTGTATACCATGATATCAATGGATAATAACTCTGTTAAGCTGACAAAAAACAGAGACATAACATGAATCTGCACCTTTCAAGAGAAATGCATTTAAGAATTTTCGCCTAATTGCCAATCTAACAGAGGTAAGTTGCTTATCTAGTTCAATTGTCGAGGGTTCCCGAAGCAGTGTACCTGCTAGGGCGAGATCATAGCCCCTACATTTACATGGAATGTACCTGTTCCCATGAATCTAGACAAGTGAGACATGACGCGCCGAACTAGTATAGAGTCCAAATGATAATCTGTAAGTAGATAATCGATATTAGATGGAGCTGGAGTATTAATCTTCCAAGTATAGGGATGCCCAAAAGGAATGATACGATAGCGAGTCAAGATATTGAGTCTAGTCGCGGGGAATTTGGCCGCTAGCAAGAAGCGCAGTTTGAAGCCAGCCCAGCAGAAAGCAACTCTATATAGGAGGTTGGGTTCTATAACTGCAGAAATTTGCAGCGAAGGACGCATCTGCTCTACTGCAACAGTAAGCAGTACAGGTCGCTTTGCATGCCCTAGCAGCCTAGTTTGTTTTCCAGCTGATTTTGTATTTGAGGATCGGGTCTAGTTATTTAACTTCAGGACTCAATGTGAGTCTGACTCTGCTCATGCTAGGAAGGGTGAATGTCAGGAACTTATATCTTCTAGTAAAAGGAATTGCATCGATAATAGGGGGGCTTGACCGACAACTCAAATTTCCTGTACTAACTTAGTAGATCGACAGTGCGAAATTCGGTTTGTCAGTGAGAGTCTGACCGACGCAGCAATAGCAATGTCATTAGCATAAGCTATGGTATTATGAGCAGAAGATTGGAGCTTTTTCAAGAGCTAGCTGACTACTAAATTCCAGAGAAGTGGTGATAGAACACCGCCTTGCGGTATACCCCTAGAGACAATACTCTCCTCACTGAGGAGGTTACTATTCTTGACTTGTGGATGGGCTCAATAAACTTAATCAGATCCTGTCTCAGGTTATCACTCTTTGCTATAGTGCTTGGGTTGACATTATTGAATGTACCCTCAATGTCAAGGAAGACAGTGAGTGTATATTCTTTAATGTGCAAGGATTTTTGACATTTGTAACTATGTCGATTGTATCAATAGCTTTTCTCCCATATTTACTATATTTGTTGTTCGCCGAGATCTTAGTTGCTTTTATTGGAAATTACTCTGCACACAACCGCCATGTGTCCTTTCTTTTTATAATTATACATATCAAATTTAAAAAGCGAGAGTTTATTCGGGCATATGTATCACAGCCTGAAAACGATTGCAATTTACCTTGAATATTTTACTTCAGTTTAAATTTGCCTCGAACCATTTTTTAGTATGGATATTCAGCTACCCGACAGTAATTTTAATAAAAAATTGTTTCGATTTTGCTTATCAGTATTTTCACTTATGTTAGGTTAGAGTGGTAGCTTTGATACAAAAAGCTCACTTGAGCGCGGTGACCGAGATGAGGTTACGAGGGCCAAGTGAGCCTAGCGGTGGAGCAGAATTCCTCATTGACCCAGGATAGGTTGGCGTCTCGAAAGAATTTCTGCGTAATGGGCAGCTTGAAAGAGGTGAAGTGCATTCCTAAATCGATTGAAGAGGATTCCGGAAGAAGTGCGCAAGCAATGGCGAGCTCGTCAGCTCTACAGTTTCTCGGAATGTTACTTAACTGAGCACCAAAAATTTTACAACGATTTTACGTGTTCAGGCTGAGGGATCTAAGTACCCACCATCTGATAGATACCGAACTAATATCAAAACACATATTATCATAAATAGTAATGGCGCCTCTCAGGCGCCGTTCTAGTTAATGTATTCGCTGTGTTTATATGTTCCTGCAATAGTTAGGACGTCAGAAAACAATGCCGCTGCACGAACTGTATCATGTAGTGTTTTCATAAAATTTGATTCCTAGTCACCTCATAGATGTAGTTATGACCATCTGTCTCTTTTGCACTTAACTCGTAATCTCTTGCCAAGCCCTGTAAATGATCTACCCAAACTCTGTATCTTTCGCTTGTCATCATTTCTCTTTTGTAAATATCGAACAGCTATTAAACGTTGTTTACTTAAAAATACTCTGTAAGTTTTCCTTCAGTCTTCCAAAAGTCTGCTTTTCTACAATCCATGACAGAAAGGGATTCAACAGTTACACTGTAGGCGACAAAATATTGTTCCAACTGCTGTATATATAAGTTCAATGATTGCTTTGTACCGTTACTGTTTACTGTTACTGTTTATTGGGTCCAACGATGTAGTTTTTATTGCGACATACATACATCTGTTTCAGTTAATCATCAGCTGTTACTTACATATTAAAATGATCTCAGCATGTTAAATACACCTTGCGTAAAAGTAAGGAAGGTAAGTATATGCAAAAAACATTCAAATTAAATAAAAATATTTCTATATGTAAAATATATATCATTGTTTTTGTTGGATTTTTAATCTTTGTACTGTTATCTTTTAGAAATTTCCTACGTATTTGTTTTGTGGCCTAAACGTACGGTCGCGGCATTGTGATGTTTAGAATATACGACCATGTGTGTTTGTGTGTTAAAATAAATTATATTTTTGTTTTAGCTATGCGAGCTAAAGGCTGTTGGCCCGGGATACGCAATGTGCACGATTCGCCGCAAGACTTTCTCTCGGTTTGCTAAACGCATACGTAGTAAACCCAACCTAGTTCGTCACACTTCCATTAAATCGCCCCCCGGAACCACAATTAAGTATTACACATCGGGGGAGGTAAAGATTCAGCGATTGCTGCTATCCATTTCTGTTATTCTTGCTCTCTCTATTATCCTTTGTTGTATTGGAACTTCCTTCGCGAAGAAACATACCACGTTCCAGTTTTCGCATAATGCTAGCACCAGGTTAACCACGTTATCGGGAGTCACCTGGGATCCGATCGTCCTCTCCAGGAAATTTCGTCGGTATTCTTAGTGCGGGCAAGTAAAGAATATGTGCTCCGTTGTTTCGCTTGTATTTTGGCATGATGGACACGCTTCATCCACGTCGTGCCCTTATTTGTAGATGTATGCCTTATAGCATCCGTGGCCCGTCACGAACTGTGTAAGGTAAACATTTACCTGGTCGTGTTTACTTCCTTCTTCCATATCTGGTATTAATCCATAAGTCCATCTCCTCTTTGTTTAAGAAGTCCAATCGTGCTACCTACACACACTTCCTCCTAATATACATCAGGTATTCCTTGAATGTGAATCTGTTGTCAATCATAACTCCTAAGTACTTGATTGACTGCCTCAATGTTATCCCTTGTTCGCCGACAGTTATGGTGAAGAATTATATTTTCTTCCTACTGCTTACCAATAGGACATTCGTTTTATGATCAACAAGTTTCAGACCTATACTTGCGATCCAGCTTCTAACTCTGCTAACTGCTGCATTGTATGTTCGTTTCAATTCATCAAGATGTTTACCCTTTATTTCACAAATCCAAATATTTGTACGCCCGTAGAAAGTAGTCCAATATGAGTTCCATCAAATATCTATGTGCGTCTCTCTCATCGAGTGCAGCCAGAGTGGCGTCCCAATCTGACGAATCGAAGGCGTTTTTGACATCAAGAGTGATGATGGCGCAATACTCCTTATCACCCTCAAACCAGCGGTTACCGCTGATGGCTTCTTTTGCCACAGTTATGAACGCCTCCACTGCATCCACCATGAGCTAAAGGGTAGATCATCCTTCCTTTAATTTTTACAGTTCACTTTATCTTTTCAAATCAAAATGGATATTGGCGTATTCATTATATCTATTTTAAAACAAAAAAACACAAAATTAAGAAACTAAAAGCTAAAATTTTATAAACAAAGTGCACAAAACCAGGGCGAACTCAATAAGGTGATAGCAAAATTACAACAACTCAATTCGCAGTGTTTTTTTAAACAAAAACAACATGTATTTGTTGATTTTTTTCTGGGCACTAGATTGCCAAATGAAATTCACCTTATGACAGAAATGACAAAGGCCAATTCATATAATGACATTAAAATGTAATTTCGTGTCATTATATTCTCTCTTGTTTGTTTTAAATTGTTAAAAAATAGTTATTAATTTTTTTTTTGGGAATTCGGACTTATTTGCACCATCACTGTAGTGTGTTGGTCACACTTATCCACTGTTGTTTGTTGGTCACGTTTGTATTACTTAAAAATGCATTTGATACATTTCTCAATAATATAAACAATAATTATCAATGACCTATAAATTGTGACGGCGCGAGGAATCAAATTGCAAATTATAATTGTAATATAATTGCAAAAAATAAAAATTGGAAATAGGTAATAAGAATGAATATGTAAAGATTTTATACTTAAGAAATTGATATAAATAGTTGTAAATTTGATTAATAAAAACAAAATAAAGATAATGAACAAAACGGCTTCTTAGCTGTAAAATATCTTTTTATTCTCATTTTAAACTGCGGCTTATTAGCTACATCCAAGCGGCGTGCTCGTTCTAATAATAAGCAACACGGACTGAAACACAACTGACCAATAATTATATCATTACAACCTTTATCACACCACTGACTGAGGTAATCATACTTCAGGACGACACTCGAGCCATAAAAGCAAATTCTACAATAAAAACTGTGTCAATAGAAAAAAGCAAATAAGAAAATAAATAAACAAACAAATGTATATACAGTGCACAGACGTGTTTTTTTAGCTCCGCTGATTACAGATTGTTATTATTGAAAAACAACATCAACAAAAACATATACCCAAAATACAAAAACCAATAATATAAAGAAAAACAATAAACAAAGCAAAAAAACAATAAACAATAAAAAACAAAACAATAAACATTTTTTAACTAAATATATAAATATAAACAAAGACTCCAAAACAAAAATATAAACAAAAATAAAGAAAACAGCAAAAGCAGAAACCGGTTTTAAATATGGATAGCTTGAACTCTCCCATACAGAAAAAATTGATTGGGTTGATTTCTCACCCAATTTCTCTTGTTGATAACACACCAAAAATGCGAGGAGGTACAGAGCGTGCATCTCTTTACCTTCCTAATACTAACTTTCCCTTAAGGCTTATACAAGTTATGGATAAACGATTTGAAAACTAACTGAACAATTGCAAACGAATATACAAACAATGTTCCGTGACTATGAAGAACGTCTCTTTAATGACATTGACAAGAGATTAACCATTACGATGAGTAAGTTAAACAATTTATCTGAGAGAGTATCTGCTCTTGAAACAGATATACAAGAAATAAAATATACAGCGTCGGAGAAATTAATAGCACAGGCAAAAAAAATAATAAACTTTAAAAGGAGGTTGAGGCTTTAAAAAATATGTTAGAAACAAAGCGAATTCTACAGTTTCAGATGAATTGCGTGTCACCGGTATTCCTTTTTGCAATAAACAGCAAAATTTGTGGGGTGATTCGAATTGATCCCCCAACTGTTAAGGAAATTTATAGAATAAAAATGAAAAAGAATAACAGGCACGTTAATAAGGGGCAAGATGCCCCAATTATAATAAAATTGACAAGACCATATGATAGAAACTATGTTTTAACGTCTGTTAAACGTTATGTTAGAGACAACAAAGATCCTTTCCGCTTAAATCTAATTGTGTTTGACAGTCAAACTCCATTCTACTTGAATGAGAATCTTACGCCTGATAACCACAGAATATTTATCCGGGCCCATAATTTAAAAAAAGATCAGTTTATTTCTTCACCATTTACACACCAAGGACTCGTATATATAAAAGCATTGGGAAGCGATGAACCGATACGGATTGATGAATTAGATGCACTGGACCAGTTTTTTCGACCTCACATTAAGTCTCCTAAGATTTTACACAATTTAATACTCAAAATATATATACGCTTAATTCATTTTTTATCAGAATTATATATTAATATCAAAATATTTGTTTTTATTTGTATTTATTTTGTAATTTACTATGTGTTGTGCTTTTTGAAGAGTCAATTATTGCTTGCATTGTTAGGAAAATTTGTAAATACTATGGTACTGAATCTTAATGATTCGAGGGTTGGCTTTAGAGAAAATCTAGAAACTATTATTAAGATTCAATAGAAACATCAGTACATACTAAATGTTGGAAATGCTGAGTACTTACACTCTTGGATGTAAACATGAATTTTGACATGTGATTTCAATGCCAATATTTTGGAGAATAACAGATTACTAGAAGACATGAACTCCATTGGTCTAAACTTAGTCAACAATAGAAATCCCACCCATTTTACATCCACATTAAGCACTTTGCTTGACCTTTGTTTCACCAACAACATGTTACGCTTACTGCTCTTTGATCAACTATGTGGATCAATGTTTTCACGGCATGATTATAAAGGGCGCTCAATCAAGAACTTTTCAATACAGAGACTTTGAGAATATAGACTATCAGTCTCTTGGTAATGAGTTACTGTCTGGATTGGAATCATGTGTTCCTAAACTCTGTTGATGAGCAATTTTTTTGATAATAATATAAGATATCTGTAT